>PVKM010051400.1:0-10461 GCA_004027735.1 Carollia perspicillata
TTTTGAGCCTTCAGAACTATGCTAGAGATTTTATGTACCTCGTTTATTCTTGCAGTAATGCAAGGTAAGTATTTATTCCCATTCTGCAGAGCAAAATGCTGAAGAGAGGGCAAACTGTTCAAAGGTACACTGATAGTAAGGGCCAGGCACGATTCAAACTCGGTTCCAATTCCCAAAAAGCAAGTCCTCTGCCTGTGCACAGGTGCTCCCCTGTACTGCTCTCAGCTCTGAATTGGTGTAAGGATTTGTATTTAGAGGCCCTCTAAGTCAGAGTTTTGAAGGAGCAAGGTCAAGACGATTGCCAGAACTGTACTGGTTAACATTATGGAAGGATCTTCTCTCTGTGACGCATCTCCTTACCAAAGTTGGGGTGGGGACGCAAACCAGGGGGTCTGTGTTGCAGTGGAAAAGGAGCTGTCCCAGGTTCTGGCTCATGCTTCCAGAAAGGGAACCCTGAGGCCCCACATTGGTGAATGCAAACCCCTTTTTGTTAATTACTGTCAGCAAACACGGCAAAGGCCTAACCGAGTTTATAATTGAGGAAGGTCAAATTTCTTTTTTTTAATGGATTTTTTTATTGTTCAAGTACAATTGTCTCCACCACCACCCCAGCCATCCCCACTTCCCACCCTTGATCCTACCCCCCTTTGGTTTTGTCCATGTGACCTTTATACAGGTTCTTGAAAACCCTTCCTCCTTTTTCCCTCATTATCCCCTCCTACCTCCTCTCTGGTTACTGTCAGTTTGTTCTTAATTTCAACGTCTGTGGTTATATTTTGGTTGCTTTTGTTTTGTGGATTAGGTTCCATTTATAGGTGAGATCGTATGGAACTGGCTAATGCTCTCCAGTTCCGTCCAAGCTGTCTCAAAGAGGAGATCTTTCTTTCTGCTGCATAGTATTCCATCTTGTAAATGCACCATAGTTTTTTGATCCATTCATGTACTGATGGGCACCTAGGTTACTTCCAGCACTTGGCTGTTGTAAATTGTGCTGCTATGAACACAGGGGTGCATAGGTTCTTTTGGATTGGTATTTCAGGGTTCTTAGGGTATAATCCAAGCAGCGAAATGGCTGGGTCAAAAGGCAGTTCCATTTTTAGTTTTCTGAGGAAATTCCATTCTTTTAAAAAATGCTAACCTAAATACAAATTGAAAGCAGATCACCACTTAAATCTACTTCAGAAATCAACAAAGGCACACAAAGATAGGTTGTTTTCTGAATAATCTAAAAACTTGGCTGGGAATGGGAGTGGGAGGAGCAAATGGTACTGGCACCTACATTTAGGATAATTAGTAAATTATCAGGATATTTTAAATTTGCCAGCCCTTGGGAACACAGCCCATACAAGGCTCCTCCACTTATCTCCTGTCTCATAGCTCCACTCTGTTCTCACTTTTGGCTTTAAAAATAGCAGATTGCCTGAATTACCCAGACCCGCCGTAAACTTTCTGAGTCCCTCTGCCTAGAATACCTGCTGGAGCTGGCTAACATGAACTCTTTCTTTTGTTACCTTGGCTGGAGTGTTATTTTGTTTTTCATTTTAAATTCATCAAAGACAGCCTACCAATTAGCATGATACTTCTTTTTAGGAATACCACTAATTAACATATTTAAAAGGTCTATACAGAGGCTGACTTAAGACCCTTCAGTGGGTACTTCCTGTGGTATTTGATAAATGGAACTTATCCCAGAACTATTTATTATTTGTAGGTCTCAGTTCCAGTTAGAGTGTATTCCTGGAGCCTTTAAATCATGTAGTATGATGTGCCAGTCTGTAAAACAACAGGTGAACCGCACTGGCTTCCTCCAAAGGCGACAGCTGAGAATGTGGCTCTAAAAACTGCCTAGACATGTATCCTTTCTAGTAAGAATTGAATGTGTCTCTTACACTTAAGCCAGTATTCCTCAGTCAGATTTTAGTTGTTTGGAGTCATTGCCTTTAAAAAGGATTTTAGTTTATCAGTTCACAGAAAGTGGTTTTGGGGGAGGCTTTTTGGCTGGGGGGTTGCAAATGTAAGTAAATTCTTATGAAGATTTCCTCATTTTTATTGATTTTAAGTTTTTCTCAATATAAAAACTTGCATTTTCATAACCTGCACATTTGAAGTGCATAGTTTACCAAGCTGCGACATTTGTCTGCATCCCCAAACGATCACAGTAAACACATCTTTCATTCCCAGAAGTTTGCTCCTGTTTTTGTGAGTTATCCCTCCCCCAAGCCCAGATAACCACTGTGCTTCTTCCTGTTACTACAGATTAGTTTACGTTTCCTAGAATTTTAGTAAGTGGAATCATATAATGTGTACTCTTTTTGTCTGACTTCTTTCTTTCAGCATAATTATTTTAAGGTTTATCTGTTACTGCATGTACCAAAATTTCATTCCTTTTTATTGCTGATTAGTAGTTTATTATATGATTCTACTACAATTTGTTGATCCATTTACACATTGATGGACATTTGGGTTGTACCTAGTTTTTGACTGTTGCAAATAAAGTTGCTATGAATATTCATGTACAAGTCCTTAGAGAAAGGCTTTCAAATCTCTTGGGTAAATAATAGGTATGAAATGACTGTGTCAAACTGTAGGCCATGTTTAACTTGTTAAAAAACTACTAAACTGCTTTCTAAAGTGATTATACCATTTTTATCTTCTTATCAGTGGTGTATGATTTTATTAGCTTCACACCTTCTCCAGCACTTGGTACAGCCAGATAGTCTTTTTAATTTTAGTCATTCTAGTGGGTAGATAGTGGTTTCTTATTGTTGTATTAATTTACATTTCCCTGATGACCTATGATATTGAGCATCTTTTCATGTGCATATTTGCCATCCATTTATCTTGAGATGTCTACTCAAATATCATGCCCATGTTTTATTGGGTTTTCTTATTGTTGAGTTTTGGAAGTTCTTTATGTTTTCCGGTTACAAGTTCTGTATCAAATATAAACCTTGCAAAGATTTTCTTCTAGTGTTTTGTTTTTCATTCCTCTTACATTGTTTTTGGAAGAGCAGTTTTAAATTGTAATGAAATTCAGTTTATCAATTTCTTGTTTTATGGGTTGTGCAAGGAATTTTTTGACTAAATGTCTCAAGATTTCTTACTGTGTTTTCTTCTAAATTTGTATGGTTTTAGGTTTTACACTTGTGTCTGTGATTTCCTTAGTGTTAAGTTTGTATATGGTGAGAAACATGGATCCAAGTTCCTTTTTGTTTTTTATGGACAACAAACTGTTGTAGAACTGTTTATTGAAAAACTAGTCTTTTTGGTAAACTTTCTAATTATAAAGCTAAGACATTTATAAAATATAAATGAGTACGAAGCCTGTATCTTGCTAATTTCTTATTTATAACTTACTCAGGTACATTTAACTGTATTGTTGGGGGAAGGGTAGTTCTAAGTATGTACTTTACAAAATTAGAATCATGGTATATTCTATGTTCGACATTTAAACTTAAAATCATATCAGTGTTTTCCCATGTGATTCAGTAAAATGCATTATTTCTAATGGCTGCATAGTTAATATACTTTACTCTTTTATTAGAAATTGTCAACTTTATTATTAAAATGTACTTTGAACACATTTAAACGTAAATTTTGTTTCTCATTCTTTCTTGGCTTAAATTTTTAGAAATGAATTATCATTCAACATAAATGAACATTTAAAGGCTTTGATTACATTATGTTTACAGTGTATTCCAGAAAATTTTTAACAATTTATGTTCCCATCAGGAATAACTAAGAAATTTAATATTTTATGCAAGCTTTGTTTTTGTAAAACCATCCAGGATGCCCTGGGACATCCCTCTCATTCTCCACGGGGCCTTCTAATCTTCCCTCCTCTTGCCAGGCCAAGTGCCTCGTTCCTTCTGTATCCTTACCGGACATGACCTTTGTACTTGGCACTGATGAAATTAAGCAAACTCCTTGCATCCCTTGCCTCTTTTACCAAAATTTTACCAGGATGAAGATACATCCCTCCTAGGTCATAAAGAAGACCTTTTCTTTTGTAAGACAAAAACCTCTTTCTTTTTTCCCATTTTGCCTTATCTCCCAGAATGTTCCATTTTATTCCCTGCCTCTCTGTTCTCAGCACAGAAGTGTTCACTTGTCTTTCCCACCTGGCATCCTGAGTTCCCTTTTAGTAACCACCCTACCTTTCTTCTTTTTCAGTACAAAGTTCTTTGAAAGAAAGCATCCTCTTGCTAGAAGTCATTTATTTCCCTGTATTTAGGTATTTCCCCTTCTCACCTCCCATTCTCTCACTCCTAACCATTTTATGTACCATGTTCTTTCTTGCTGAAGTTTGGTGTCTTCATGCCTAAGTGGTGAATTCTGTGCAAGAATTGCAGGGTGATTTTATAACTCTTAGCAGCTTTAGCTTGTGGATTTTGCCACCTTTTTCTTCTCCTTGAAGCTCCGTCTCTGTCCCTCTGCCCTTTAAATTACCTGGTTTCTTTTCCTAGTGGTGGTACTTAGGTTCCAACATGAGTTAGCCAGTGATTTCGTTTGAATTGTTCTGGAGAATAAGCTATACAACTGTCTTTGTCTACCTTCCTCTTATCTCCTCTGTTAATACAGTCAGGCATATCAGTGGTCTTTCTTCTAGGAAATGCTTGTTTCTAGGTTTGGGTTCTGTGCTTTGTGTTTAGGTAGCTGAGGTGGCTAAGAAAGGACCTGGAGCCAGAACAGTCCAATTAAGGGCTTTTATTCGAGGAGGGACACTGTGATCAGGCGGCCTGGGTCCAAACTGAAGGCAGCCCCAAGGGAAAGGGTAGAAGGGCTTTTAAGGTTTGTAGCAGACCCATGGGGGAGGCTGAGTCACCCTGCTGATCTTCAGGTGTACTGGGTATCTATCTGATCAGGGAGGGCTGATTCTGTAGAAAGTTCGAGGAAGAAAGGAGGGGGCAGTGAGGATTCAACCATTTCCAGCAGGGGGAGTCTAGTAGTCAGGCATTTAGGCGGTGGTGTATACCTTTGTCCCGGCATAGGTGGTGGCTCAGGTCCGTATCCCAGTACATTCCAACACTTTGGACTACTCCAGCACCCGTCTCCTTGATCGCATCTGAACCAACACTCCCTGTACCCTCCTGCCCAGCCCTCTTTCTCACTCTCCCTCCTCGCCAAGTACTTGTTCTTGGTGCTTTTGATCCATGCAGTGTTTCACAGCCGCCCCACTTCTCGTCATTAGTAACCGTTTAGGACATTTGGGCCTCAGTGTACCTTTCTCATTTGAATCCTTACAATGGCTATAATCTGTGCTATACTCCAGCCACAGGGTCATCTTAGAATCCATAGTAATTTGCGATTTTAACTTACCAGTTTCGAAGACTCACTGGCATGTCCTTCACATCCCTCTTCCTCGCTTACTTTATTGTATATTCTTCAAGGAAGAAGTCACCAAAAATCCTTAATATTCTTTTCCTCTTCTGACCTTCTATTGTAGTTGTCTATACCATATAATATGTTTTTGCTATTGATTTGTCATTCTATTACCTTCTTATGACCACTTATATTTTATTCAACAATCATATTGCTTAACTTGAAACTAGGTATATGTCTTGCAGCTGCAACCAGCTTATATGCACCTAGAGAACCGAGGCTGTGTCTATTTGCATCTCCAGTAATTCAGATTGGTGCCATATATAATAGGGGTGGCAATATTTATTACATCATTGTCAGCTATTTATCTTAGTAAAGTGATAGCCATGTATAATTGAGCACTGACTCTCTGGCCTTGGGAAATGAAGCAGGTGATTTCTGTGTTGGATGCCCGGCACCCCTTCCTTCTCCTGGTTATTGCCCTAGAGGTAGGTCTTCACTACCTGTACCAACAGAAAAAAGCTGAGGATAATCCCAAACTTTGAGTACTTCAGAATACATTTTAGTTTTTTGTGTGGGGGTTGAAGATGGGTTTGCCACCTGTGAACTCACTTTAAAACAGCAATAGTCTCCTCATAAAGAGTGACTTGGGAGCTGAGCAATTGTCCATGTGCTTATGTGTCTCTACGTTAGGGCACTCACAGTTTGTGCCCTTCCCTGGGAGCGGAGGGCTTGAGGGACTACTCCTCAGGCAGGGTGTCTCCCTCAGCTGTTGCTCCGACTGAGAACCTACAATTCAAAATGTTTTTCTGAAAAATGTGTTACAGAGAAAATAGGAATGTTTTTAGAATATAAATGAAGAAAATAGCAACAATTATGACAAATAGCAGTAAACTTGGATTGATATTTTACCAAACAAAAATATGAACAATTTAGATAATTGTGTTTCAGGGGGACATATATGAACCTAGGGATACTGATTTGTTTACTTTTCATTTTTCAATGTATGTACTATAAGTATTTTGTTTCACCTTTGTTTCTAATGAGATTTGAGATAGATTTTCCAATAAAGATAAAATGTAAAGAGTATGAATAAGTGATAATGAATAAAAAAAATAATTTGGTTCATATATCGTTGACCAGGTTGGGTCTGACTTTTGGAATTTCAAACTAACTCTTCTTTTCTTTTTAGGTTGCCTCTTGGTGCTGCATTGGCCGTATTTGGCACCCAGAATGCTTCATTCTATCATGGTCTATTAATAAGTTTACCTTGCTAGAGTTTGGAGCAGGGGCTCAGGTAGGTGGCTTTTATCATTATATGGCATGGCTTTCAAAGTGATCAATCACTCCAATTTCTAAATAATATAAGATTAAAAGCTTTGAAAAGCATGCCACATAATAAGCATGCCACTTACTATTTTAAGGTCTGTTAATATACATTGTGTTCAGTAGGACTTCATTAATAGTTATGGTCTAATGGAAGGATTAGAATCCTGACAAGGAGCAGTCTTCCTTACTCTGCACAAAATGCATAGCTGCTGTAAGAGCTGACTTATTGATGTCCCCTAATAGTCCACAGATGAACTCTTAAATTGTCCTTTCTTGGAGCCCTGCTCAGAGTAATGCACTACCCCATGTTACCACTATATCTCTTCCATCTACTGGGAAAGAGCTGTTTAACTCTAAGCAAGTGGGGAAGGAGACTAGCTCTGCTTGCTGGGATGGGGCAGGTACTAGAACAAGGAACTCTGTGGGACAACAGCAGTTTGTTAGCCCTTGCTGGAAAGAGCGCAGTACACAGGCATCTAGATACCCCACCCTGTAGATGTAGCTCAGTGGCACAGAATCAAGGTGTAGCGATACTTGGAAATCAGGTACACGTGGATTTCGCTTCAGGTAAGTCTGTCAGCAGGAACTCAGACATAGGATTGAGGTTTAGAGGCCAGCACCCTCAACCCTAGGATGGGAAGACTGGTTACAAACAAAAATGGCTGTGCCAAGTGCCGGAGGATGGGCTCCAACTCTGCTGGCAGCAGGCAGGGCCCAGGCCTGGGGAAAGGAAGACATAACCAAGAACTTCAGTCTGCATGGACAGAGCTTTATAATCAAATAAAAAGTACATTAATTAATGTGGTTAAAACTCTAATCACAGCATCCTATGGAGATAAAATCAAGTTAGCATAAATTTTTAGTCACTTTTATATTACAAAGATTTTTTAATTACATGAAAAGATGTTCATGTTTTTTTCGTGTTATAGGTTATATAGGTTTTTTTTTTCTCTTTCTACTTCATTGTACTTTTTAAACCTGTTTTTTAACAAAGCTGGGTTTTTTTGGCAGCTAGGAAAAGAAAAAAAAATTTTCATTGCTTTTACTTAGCCAACTACTTTTACATAGCTTTTCTCTTTTGATCTCTCTTGTATCTGTAATCAGTCAAAGATTTTCTCTGATATTTTCAACATCCTCCTCACATTTTAATTTAACATGAAGAACATCCTCTTTAAAGATTTTGAATTTTACTTTGTTCCTTTTTCCTTCCCATAAAACTTCATTGGCTATTTCCAAATGGTAAATCGTTATCAGGTGACATGGCTTAAGGAGCCATGGAGCAGAACATTTGAAAACACAAATGTCCTGAAAAATGCCAGCCAACTGAGTGCTGCCCAGGAGTGTCTCTGTGCCCATCAGGACGCCTGCCGGCTTCTGAGTAGCATGTGCCTGTCTCCCTAGTTTTTGACACACATTGACAGAAACATGACAGACTCCAAGTTGGCTGTGACGCTCCCCTGAGTTTCCACCCCTCTGTCAAAACAAACTAACAATTTCATTCTCTGGGGTTTGTCTTCTGAGCTTGCATCAAATCAATTTGAGATTTCAGGAACCCCAAAACATGTTTACCTGCTTGTTTTGATTCCTGAAATTTTTTAAAGGCACTATAGTTCTATACAACAGATATCACATATCTACTGTGTGCTAGGGCCCTGACCAGGAGCTGGGAATTCAAAGATGAGTAATAGTCTCCCTGTAGATGAATTTGTGGTCCTGCAGGATAGGCAAGAGAATTTCAAGAAGAGTTCTACAGTCTGTATTTTAGGGGTAAAAGGCTTAGAGCGGTAAAGTTCTGAAGTTCTTTCTTGCTCAAGTAAAATTGGGCAAGGAATTTGACCATTGAGTGTCTTCTGATTGTGACAGCTGGAGGAATGCATGGGGGGAGGAGAGTGCAGCCAACCCCGAATGGACAATTTTGTGTAGAACTGACCCTATTTACCTTGAATTACATGGGAATAAATAGAAGCAGTTGTTTCCACAGCCGTTTTGTCCTGGGCAGCCACATGGGCATGACTTAGAGAGGGCAGAGTCATAGCCTGTACAAAGCCTTACCCAGGTGTGGGTTCAGTTTTGATTAGGCTATTTAGTGCTATTCAAGATTTTGCACACACACTTTTAGCAACATTTATACCTCATTGTATACCATAGCACAAGCCTATTTAAAGTGGACTTTACTTTGAGATGGCTTAAAACTAATTCTCTCCATGAGCTTTTATAATTAAGGTAATCCTTCTTGCCTTAAAGTTATTATTTCTGCCTTTCCATTTGAATTTATAGACAGATTCAGTATGAGTGCTTGTAGAGTTCAAACATGAAACCTGGATTATACTGTATTTGTAATTAAAATGTTTTTATTTAATGATTTTAGAGAAAGGAAGGAAGAGAGAAACATCAATTTGTTGTTCCACATATTTATGCATTCATCGGTTGATTCTTGTATATGCACTGACCAGGAATTGAACCCACAACCTTGGTATATCAGGGTGATGCTCTAACCAACTGGCTACCTGGCCAGGGCTTGTATTTATAATTTTAACAGCATTAGACAGTTAACCATAAATTAATGGTGGCATGTCCTCTAAATGTTTAGGGTCTTCAGTGTGAACATGTTTATCTTTGGTGTCAAGAGTTTTTGCTATAGCCCTAGTAATGGAATGGGTTAGTGGTACCAGAAATAAAAACGAATTTTTAAAATTTGGAAACTGCAATTTTCAGATTGAGCTGATGTGTAAGCTACCTACTTTATAATCCTAGCCAGAGCACTAATATTTTGGAAATGCTTAATACCAAAAAGAAAAAAAAGCCAGATAAAACCAGGAAAACCTCTAAAAATGGTTTAAATTTTGATTAAGTGATTACTTTGTATTCAGATGTAATTGTGATTTATTTTGCTCTTAGGCATCATTGCTTACCTTTTGCACAATTCCTCTTTCATTCCTGTTTGCAACTACTAATTACCCTATGTGAAGAAAGGGAAAACACGCTGGTATACTAGTCATCTGTATTTTTTAGTTTTTTATTTTGATAAGAATATGCAACCAAAGTGGGGGAAATCCCCCCATGTAGTAGTTAAAATGGAGTGCTAACTTCTAAGATTTAAAAAAGAAGAAAACTTTTTAATCTGAACAGTTTTGCTATAAAAAGTAATTAATCAAGGAGAGTATTTCTGAATTGGAAGATAAAATGTATTTGAGTATTCTCTCATCATCAGTGTCTATTCATTCTCTCTGGGTACTCTAAAAAACAAAATGAACAGCTATTCCCAGGTTGAAGGTGACCCAAAAAGGAGCATCCTAATTGTACGGATAAGAGAACTGACGGATTTTGTTGGTTCTGCTTTGGAATTCATTGCTTTTTTCTTATTGGGTCTTAAAATCAAATAGTTCTGCTATTTTGCTTCACTTTTCTGTTTGCTTCTTACTTGTATATTAAATATGAGGCTTTGTAAGTATCAGTTAAGGCTAAATTTTAATGGTTAATTGCAAAAGAATTATTCTAGGTCTGCATGTTAATGAATTGCTCAAAAGTTGAAAATAATCAAATACAGTAATTCAGAGAAGGCTTTCTTGTTTTTAATTAATTTTCGTTAACTAGGACATCTACTATAGGTAACCAAGTGCTTAATTTTCAGTATTTCAAATATGAGATGATGATTTGGGTACCTACTTACAACCTCAGCAGATCAGGCGCAGACCCAGCTCTTTGCCATGTCTCCTGCTTTGCAGCGGGCACTCCTGCTCCTTGCTCTTCTCTTCTTGAGGCATCAGCAGCCCCATCTAACCATCTTTCATGCTCCATGCTAAGCATTGA
>PVKM010051401.1:0-10478 GCA_004027735.1 Carollia perspicillata
CACGAGTGCGTCCACAGAGGTGCCTGGAGGGCACCAGGGTGCTTGGGGAGACAGGGGTGCCAACCTTACCCTTGAAGTTGGGGTCCAGCTCTATGGTCTGACCTGTCCCCGGGTTCTCACAGACAACCTTCTGGAGGCGGAGCCGGGTGACCTTCATCAGGTCCCCTGTGGAGAGGCAGCACTCATTCCCGGAGATCTCGTAGATGGAGCCTGTGGAGACACAGACGCAGTTCCCCCACTCGGCAAGGGCCAAGCACCGGGCGGCCTGTGCCCTGCTCGGCCACGCCTGCGCACACGTGTTTCTGCGGCCAGGAACGCCTTCCCCTGTCTTTCCCCACCTGATGGCCACCGGCTCAGCTGTGCTCCATCAGCATAAATGCCACCTTTGCCTTCCAGTGCTGGATGTACCCTGCCGTGGTACACTCTTTGGCCCTCTTCCCAGCCCTGTGCCTCCCGAACCCAGCTCATGGGGCAGGGCTGACCCATCTCAGCACCACTGTGGCCAGCACAGGCCTGGGCTCTCGATATGTGTTCAAGTCACAAGTGGGTGAATGGGCCCGCGACTCCCATTCCCTGATCGCTATTATTTAATCAGGCCCAGAGAGGGTCAGTGGCTACCCGAGATCACACAAAGCCTAACAGCCGCCCCCGCGCTTTCTTCTTCAGTGAATTGTTTTTAAAGGACTCACAGGCTAGAACGGAGGGCCGCTGACAGCGCGCGCCCCGCAGGCCGGGTTCTGGGCCCTCGAAGCAGTGTCAGGAACAGGGAAGTGCTCGGGAGAGAGCTCTCTCACACAGGAGTGTGCAGGCTCCGTGTCCTGCTGACGACCGCTGGGAAAGTACGGGTGGGCAAGCCTCGAGGACGCCTGACCCACCCCACCCTCGCCCGACCCAGGGCAACCCCAGCAGGGCCCTATGGCGAGGAGGACTGAACGGAGACAGCGTCAGTCCTGTCGACTGAGATGGCGTGGAGGGGGCCGTGTTTCCCATGCTCGCAGTGGAGCAACGACGGGTAGGGGTGTTGCAATCCCTCAGGCATGCGCCGTGCAATGTGGTCAACAGCCCGTGCTTATGTGAAGGGTAACACCACCCGCTCAGAGCAGCAGGGTGGAGTGATACAACCAACACGCTGGTGGAGGTGGCACACGACGACGTGAGTTAACCAGATGCTGGTGCAACACTGCGTCCTACAAGAGTATGAAAGCACAAGCCTGCGAACGGGCAGCTGAGACGGCCGAGAGGGGCTGCACTGCTCCCATCGACCTGGCCCTAGCAGGCTCTGAGGCCACCAGAGACTCTGCCTTGTAGACACTGACCGGCTGTCTCCGAGACCAGACTCGATAGGGACTCCTGGGACTCAGGTTCATTATCCCCCAGTGCTCTTGCGTGATGTTATTGCGGGTTGCTTCTGAGTGGTTATTGCTGTTACTAGGTTAGTGTGCATTTGGATTGACTCTGCCTTGATAACAGCGGAGTGAATAGCGTAGTCACTGTGTTGTTGTTCCGGTCTGCGGGCGTTGCCTGCACAGCTGGGGGGAGTGTTGGTGGCCGGGCCCCTCCAGTCCGTGACAAAGGCTGGAGTCTGGCTTGCAGGAAAGACTATAGCGTGGACACATGTAAGGTTCGAGTATCGCTCGCAACAACCCTTCACAGTAGCCCTGAGAAAGTCGTGAAAACCCCTCCCCTTACCACCCGGAAAGCTTACACAGGCTCATAAAAACAGTCCGACTGCAGTTTTGGGGGTGGGGCCCGGGGCTGGTGAGACCAGCAGCGGTGCTGCGGTCAGTATTGCATATGCGTCATTGCATTTATGACCCACGACTGCCCTTGGAAGGACAGACATTTCCCTTTCCCGAATGAAGAAACTGAGCCTCCGCGAGGCTGCAGGGGTGGCCCAAGGTCAGAGGTAATAAGAGACCTAATTGAGACTTGAGTCCAGGGTGCTTTGCCTCCCAAGCTGCAACTCCTAAACCCTTCCTAGTGCCCAGGCCAGGCGCCTGCACCATCAGTATCACGGTCTGTCCCCTCTGCGCTCACCCCCGCCTGCACACTCACATCCCTCCGGTCCTTCTCTTCCCCTAACTTCAGTCACTTCCCAGCACCCGGCTCGGGCAGAATGACGAAACTCAGATATTAAGTCACACAGCAAGCAGGGGGTGTCTCTGGGAAGAGAGCGAACGGAGCACTGGTGCCTGTCGGAAGCCCCCAGAGGTAGAGAGTCAGAATTCGAACCCAGATCCATCAGATTCCCAAATGGACCTGGCCAGACCCGCTGTGTGGTGGCCTGTCCTGTCCCTTGGGTGGCCCTCCATATGTCTCACCCTCGGTCTAGGACACACTCGAGGCCTCAGAGTTCTGGAAGCTGGTGTGGCAGTGTGAGGGAGCAGAGAGAGGGGATGAGACGACCAGGGCAGCCACGCATTAATTTGCTCTCTGAGGAAGGAGCGTCCCCAGCCCCACCCAGCGTCTTGGTTCCCTCTCTCCTCCTCCTTCCCTGTTCTGTCTTCCTCAGCTCATCCCTCACCATCAGCAGCCTGCATTTCCCACCTGCTGAGCAGCCACTCTGTCCTCTCCCTGCCACTGCCGGTGAATCCCTGACCTCTTGCTCCTTCAGGTAGCAACTAGTGACCGAGCCCCTGCTGTGCACTAACCACCTGTGAACAAGGCAGGCTGTGGCCAGGGGAGCAGACTTGCGGGCGTGTGAGGAGCGGAGAGCCGGGGAGGCTTCCGCGATGAGGGGCCACTAAGCTGAGAACTGAAGAGTTGATCAGATCGAGTCCTGTCCATTGCCGCGCAGAGCACAAAGGTGCGATGGAGGGACCGAAGGAAGCCGGTGGAGATGGGTGTCGAAGGGAGCGGGAGGGAACACGGAGCAGAGGGCCGACCTGGCCCTTGAGAATCAAGCAACGGCTACAAGTCCCGCGCGCCCCAACGCGGGAGCCCCGCACAGCCGCCCCTCCATCAACGCGCACAGCGGTCCCACCCCGCCGGGGCTGGGTTGCACCCCGCTGGGAGTCGGAGCTCCTTACTACCCAGGTTGAGCGCAGCCCGGAACCGCACAGCAGTGGCAGCGCGGGGATTCGGGCTGGGGCGCACTTTCCCGGGCTCCCAACGCGCCGGCAGCGCCCCTGCCCACACACCCAGGGAGGCCCCGGCTGCCGCGGCTCCGCGGGTCGGGGGTCGCCGCCGCCCACTCACCCTGGAAGTAGACGCCCGAGCAGACCCGCAGCACTCGCGGGAGAGAGGCGGGATCCAGGGCGCAAACGAAGTCCTGCAGCGGCAAGGGCTCCATGGTCCGCGAGGCTCACTGGACGCGGACGGAGTGGCCGGGCGCTGCGCTCCCGCCGGAGCCCCGCCCCGCGGGGTGGGGCCACTCGGCCGCCGGCCGCGCCGCGCTCCTGGGTGAGCCGTTCCCCTCGCCCGTCCCCACTTTGCGCATCTCTAGAATGGGTTGCAGTGCCTACCTGTCACCTCGGTGGCACGATTTGGGTCTAGGTCCGGAAGGCTCTGCGTGAATGAAAGCAGGCCCCCACGTCTGCAGTCGTCCGTGATGGACCCGGAGGTGCAGGGGAAACGAAGCCCCGGGGGCCCCCTGCACCGGCTCCCCAGCCCCACACCCCCGCGGTCCTCCCAGTTACAAGGAAACGCGGCCTGCCTGGTGTGGCTCTGGGTCTCACGGGAGACGCACGGCCCTGCCCCTTGGCTCTGAGCAGGAAGATAGAGTGTCGTGGTTCCCGAATCCCTCTCCAGGACGCGCCGCCGTGGTCCTGTACGACGGGGAACTCGTCACCCCTCGGGACGCTCCTACCCCTGGACGATTCTAGTTGAAAGGTCTTTTGGGGCTAAAGAGAAATCTGCTTAGGAGAGAGTCCACCCTCTTGTCCTGACCCCACAAGAACAGATAAAGTTTTTATATTTCCCTGTCCCTCGGGAGTCAGTCAGATCCACAGAGGTTCAAATCTCAGTTCCTCATCTTACTTGTTATATACTTGAGGCAAATCACTTTGATTTTCCGAGTTTTATTTTCCTTATCTTATCTCACTTAGCTTATTGTGAGGATTGAAAGAGATGATATAGGGACCTGGCTGGTGTGACTCGGTAGATTGAGTGCTGGCCTGAGAACTAAAGGGTCACTGGTTCAATTCCCAGTCAGGGCAGGTGCCTGGGTTGCAGGCCAGGTCCCCAGTAGGGGGTGCTCCAGAGGCAACCACACATTGATGGTTCTCTCCCTTTCTTTATCCCTCCCTTCCCCTCTCTCTAAAAATAAATAAAAGATGTTTAAAAAGTAATAGAAGACTTCTAATCAAAATAATGAATGTTTTTAAAAAAAGGAATAAACCCTAATTAAAGACATTTGACAAATAAAAAGAGGACATTCTTTTTCCACCACCCAAATATACTTACTACTAAAATGTTGCTGTATTTCTTTCCACTCTCTTCTGCCTGTGGGGTTTTCTTTCAATTTTTTATTTACAGTAAAGTTGCAAAAATAGTAGACATTTCCCATCCAACCCTCAGCTAGTTCCAAATCCCCCAGTGCCACGGTCTCACATTACCATAGCGTATTTGTCAAAACTAAGAAACCAGCTTGGCTGAATTGCTGTTAGCTGAACTGGAGACTTGACGTGGGTTTTATCTGTTTTTCCGCTGACGACCTTTTCCTTGTCCAGAGCCTTACCCCGGATCCCAGATGGCGTTTTGTCATCTGTAACACGCTCTCAACTTTTCCATGTTGTTCTCATGACCCTGACAGTCTTGAGGAGCACTGGTCGGGTGTGTTGCAGAAGAATGTCGCTTAATCTTTTTTTGTTTTTTCTGATGTTTTCCTCTGACCATCCAGGTGTCTTGGATTAAGGGGCATATCCCCTTCTCACCACACCCTCCCAGGGCGGGCGTGGCAGGCCACGTGGCTTCTCGCTGTGATATTAGCCTTGACCACTTGGTTAAGGTGGGGCTTCCAGGTTTCTCCACTGGAAAGTCGCTAGTGCCCCCTCTCCATGTACCCCGTTGTTTGGCAACAAGGCGCTAGGGGTATCCGTCATGCAGGGCGGGGGGGAGCTAAGCCACACCTCCTGGGGGCGCCAACCAAACAAATTACCTGGAATTCCTTTGTCAGAACGATTTCCTCTTCTCCCCGCTTATTTATTTATTCAACTATTAATTTATGCTAGCATGAACTCACGTGTATTTATTTTATACTCCCACAATCTAATCCTACGTTATTTAATTTGTTGCTCACATTGTTCCAGCTTTGGGAGTCCCTCCTGGCTGGCTCCTGGGTCCCCCTGCTGGGGCCCTTCCTTCCATCCCAGAGTGTGTCCTTACTGTCTGGTGCCACAAGAGGCTTCAGGCTCATCTTGTCGTTTTCCTGCCCCAGCCCTACGTTTCTCCCAGAAGTCCTTGTTCCTTTTATTGGAGAATGATGTTCAGGAACCATGATTGGGCCACTGAGAGGGCTCCTTCCCACTGGGCAGCCTATTATTTCTGTTGTCTTTTTCTTCTCTTGCGTAAACATTCAGAGACACGACTGTGCACCCCAGGACACAGCCCTCACCTTCGAGGAGAAACTCTTGGGCAATAACACTCATGGAAAATTCCAACTTCCTTTCTCTCACTGGGCCTATATCTCATGAGAATTTCCGCCAGGTTTCTGGGCACAGAAGCAGACCTACTGAAACTAGTAGGCAAAAGCCTAATATGACAGATATAGCAAAACCATTTCCTTGCCATTGCAACTCGCAGTTCTATATTTATGTATGCAATTACTGTCTTAATAATTGGCTAACTGTCCTCGGCAATTAGAGCGTTGGCTTCAGTGGGGCTGAGACTGGGGTACCAGACTGCTTTGCTCCCCAGTGTATCACACAGAGCCTGGCACATAGTAGATGCTCAATAAATTAGCACTGCGACTCACTGAATAAACAGGTGGAAAATATTTTCTTGGGATAGGTTCTTGAATTGAAATTTCTGGGTCAAATGGTGGGATGGTTTTTACAGCTTCTAAGGTGTATTTCATTGGTGCTGAAAGGCTCTTGAGCCTCCAATGAACCTGGTAAGATAAGGGAGGAGCTGAGACGAGTGGAACACAGAGGCATGCAAGGGCCCTGGGCCCAGGAGGAGGGTCCGCGAAGCGGAGGAGATAGGACAGAGGGGGCATTTCTACATGTTTCCAGAAACATCAACAGCTATGATTCTCTGAGCGTGTACTCCATGCAGACCTTACACAACCGTTTGCTCACTTAATTCTCCCTACAAGCAGGCAAAACAAACATTATTATTCCCACTATACAGATGTGGAAACTGAGGCTCAGAAAAGTAAAGGAACTTGCCTGAGATCATGCACTGAGAAATGGAGATGCTGGGACTTTAACCCAGCTCTGCTGGGCTTTCCCTGCAGGTGGGACAAAGTGGCAACTCTCCCTCTCTTCTCCATGTACAAGTATTTCAGCAGACCATGTAACTGGCAGATTTCTGCTCAGCCCAGCTTTGCCTAGAATTGTGGCAGAGGGTGAAGAATAAAAAGACAGGCTTTGGAAACAGAGCTGGGCTCAAACCCTGGCTCCTCCGTTTCTTAGCTGTGTGATCTTGGCCAAGTTCCTTAACTTCCCTGAGCCTCAGCCCCACTCTGTACAATGGGGAATGATGGGAGCTGGGCTGTTGGTGAAAATAACACAGGCACACGGGCACGTGCTGATGCTCGACCTCATGCCGTATCGTCGTAACTGCCAAGGGCCTCCTGTGCCTCTGACATTTGTCTGAAATTTAAGATGCCATGTGCTGGGAACCTCTGGCCAAGATGGAGGTGTAGGTGGAAATACTGTGCCTCCTCCAACAACCAAAATTAGGGACAACAAAGATTTAGGAACAAAACACAACCAGAACAGACAGAAAATTGAACTGTGTGGAAGTCCGACAACCATTCATCCAAACTGCTAACAGGGGCAGAGTCAGTGGCTGCCAGAGAGGGGTCGCGGCAGGAAAAGGCAGCGGCTGGGAGACCCGGCCCGCAGGTGGCGCGGGGAGGAAAGGAGCAGACCCAGTGAGGTGCCCAAGGCCCGAGGCCCCACAATCACGGGCCGATAAATGAGGGGAAAACAGGCAGTGAGACAGACTACGCAACCCAGGGTCCCAGAGCCAGAAAATGAAGCCTAAAAGCACAGATTGAAAAGGTACCAGGAGAGACCCCCAGCCTCACAGGAGAGCTCCTTGGAGAGATCCACAGGGTCCTAGAACATACACAAGCCCACCCACCCAGGAACCAGCACCAGAAGGGCCCAATTTGCTTGTGGAAAGTGGCAGAGGGGACCGAAATCCAAGAGAACTGAATGAGCACCATTGTTCCCTCTCTGACCCCGCCCCCACAGACAGCGTCACAACCCAGTGACTGGGTTGGTCCCCCGTGGTGAACACCTAAGCCTCTGCCCCTCTATAGTAACAGGCATGACCTGACCAAAAAATTATGGATCAAACAGAAGAACAAATCAAAGCCCAGGAGCCAATACTTTTTTTTTAATATTCTATTTATTTATTTTTAGAGAGAGAGGAAGGGAAGGAGAAAGAGTGGGAGAGAAACAGCAATGTGTGGTTGCCCCTCATGTGTTCCCCACTGGGGACCTGGCCTGCAACCCAGGCATGTGCCCTGACTGGGAATCAAACCAGAGACCCTTTGCTTCACAGGCCCGCACTCAATTCACTGAGCCACACCAGCCAGGGCTAGGAGCCAATACTTTTAAGCGACCAAGAGATAGCCAACCTATCAGATGCTCAGTTCAAAACACTGGTGATCAGTATGCTCATAGAACTGGTTGATTCTGGTCGCAAATTAGATGAAAAATGGAGGCTACACTAAGTGAAATGAAGGAAAATGCACAGGGAACCAGTAGTGATGGGAAGAAAACTGGGACTCAAGTCAGTGGAGTGGACCAGAAGGAAGAAAGAAACAACCAAACAGAAAAGAAGGAAGAAACAAGGATTCAAAAAAATGAGGAGAAGCTTAGGATCCTCCAGGACACCTTTAAACATTCCAACATCCGAATTATAGGAGTACCAGAAGGGGAAGAGGAAGAGCAACAAGTGGAAAACTTATTTGAACGAATAATAAAGGAGAACTTCCCCAATCTGGCAAAGGAAATAGACTTCCAGGAAGTCCAGGAAGCTCAGAGAGTCCCAAAGAAGGTGGACCCAAGGAGGAACACACCAAAGCACATCATAGTTACATTAGCCAAGAGTAAAGTGAAGGAGAGAATTCTATAAGCAGCAAGAAATAAGGGGACAGCCACCTACAAAGGAGTTCCCATCAAACTGTCAGCTGATTTCTCAAAAGAGACCTCACAGGCAAGAAGGGGCTGGAAAGAAGTATTCCAAGTCATGAAACACAAGGACCTACATCCAAGATTGCTCTATCCAGCAAAGCTTTCATTTAGAATGGAAGGGCAGATAAAGCGCTTCTCAGATAAGGTCAAGTTAAAGGAGTTCATCATCACCAAACCCTTATTATATGAAATGTTAAAGGGACTTATCTAAGAAAAAGAAGATAAAAAATATGAACAGTGAAAGGACAGCAAACTCACAGTTATTAATAACCACACCTAAAACAAAAGCAAACTAAGCGGTCACCTAAAATAGGAGCAGAGCCACAGAAATGGAGGTCACGTGGAAGGTTAGCAACAGGGGAGTGGGAGGAGGGGGGAGAAGGTACAGAGAATAAGTAGCATAGATGGTGGGGAAAAAATAGACAGGGAGAGGGCAAGAGTAGTGTGGGAAATGTAGAAGCTAAAGAACTTATGACACATGGACATGAACTAAATGGGGGAGGAGTGTGGGTGGGAGGGGGTCTGCAGGGTGGAGGGGAATGAAGGGAGCAGGAAATGGGACAGCTGTAATGGCATAATCAATAAAATATGTTATTTTAAAAAAATTGAGCACGGGCCTGTGAAACAAAGGATCGCGGTTCGATTCCCATTCAGGGCACATGGCTGGGTTGGAGGCCAGTTCCCAGAAGGGGATGCATGAGAGGCAACCTTACTTGATATTTCTCTCCCTCTCTCCTTCTCTTACCCTCTAATGATAAATAAAATCTTTTTTTAAAAAAGATGTCATGTGCTTTTACTCTGCTTTCTGTTTTAGGAAAATAAGGTTCTGAGTGGGAAACCGTCTTCCTTGCTGTTGCACAACATGCAAATGGAGGAACTGGAATTTGAATTTACCATTGCCCAAGCCCTTCCCAGTTCCGCAGACTGGGAGCCCTGGCCTGGTCTCCATGGCTTCTTAAGAGCTGAGCGGGGTATGGAGAGGGAAGCCTGGACGCACACAGAAGTGAGAAGAGGAGGGTGGAGAGGACACCCGAGAGGACGCCTGCAGCGAGCCAGAGTTGGGGTGTGTTTGGAACACCCCAACCAGTCTCTATCAGAGTTTTTGGAATCTGAAGGTGAATGGTTCGGGGCCTCCTGTGGGCGGCCACCACTGGTCAGAGTAGCAGGATGACTCAGGCTGACCGGGGACAGGTGCAGCTGCGTTGGCACCGTACACTCTTGTATGTGGTGTCACGTGGCCTGGTACTTTCCAACAACACACCAGGGGGTGGGGTGGCCCTGCAGTAGTCACCTCCCCCTTTCTCGGAGGGGAAGAGGCGTAATAACGTTGAAACAACACCGGATGGTGGTTGTTACAATGACTTGCTGTTCACGCACATGTCCACCAGTTTGGCACGTTGGTCCAGTGCAGTAGGAAACACACCAGCAGTCAGGAAGGTCAAGACCAAGATGTGGGAGGGATGTGGAGGGCGCCTCAGCTCCAGGGCTGAGTGACGTGGGCCGAGGCTTGAGCCCTCTGTTTGCTGGGCCCCTCGCGCACATGTCTCCCCACGGCCTGCAGTCTTCCCTGATGGCTGCTCTGAGGTGGCCTTGAGAAATGTGCCCTTGCACAATCCCACAGCAGTCTATCACACAAGGATACCTGGGTGAGAGGGCGCCCCACCAGAGTGAACGCACACCCACCCGTGGGCCCCAAAGCTGTGCTCCCTCTCCCTCTCCAGAGCTGCCCTCTCCCTGGGGGACCAAAAGCCCACCTGGTGCCAGAGCCTCCAGCAGTGACCTGTGCAGAAAACTGGCAGGATGAGACCAGGGAACCACGGGGGCTTGAAAGGCGATCTATTGTCCTTTCTGTTTTGTAGATTTCTTGTTTATAAACGGAACAGCTCCCTGCCAAGGATCCCTGAAACCATGAGGAGACAGTCGGGGTACGGGGGTGAAGGGTGTGGCTCCCTCACCTCGAGGATTTTCCCTGGAGGGAAAAAGCCACTGCCGGAAAACGATATTCAATATCTTCAAGAAGCCGAGCACGCCTGGTCGTGAAGTTCCGAAGCACTGACGTGCTCTGGTGAGATGGGAAAGGGGGTGTGCCGCTCCCTGGCAGTCTTGACCTTGGGAAGCGGGGAGCAGACGAAGGCCCCTTGTGAGAGGAGGGAGAGGAGAAGGAGG
>PVKM010051402.1:0-10479 GCA_004027735.1 Carollia perspicillata
CCCCCCCCCCCCCCCCCCCCCCGCCCCCTCAGTACGCTTGTCCTGCACTCTGACCCGGAGGTGAGGCTGCTGCCCCGCCCACAGGAGGATGGAAGCTTTTCCCCTAGCCCAGCAACAAGCCCCTCCAATGGGCTTACTGCAGCTCAGCCAATGAGAAGTCACTGTCAATGGAGTCTTACTTTCCTCTAATGAGAGCTCATCTTTCTGTTGCGCTATCTGTCCCGCCTCTTTCCTATAAAAGCCTTCCGTCAAGCTGTACCCTGGGAGCATCTCCTTTGATGGGAAGAAGGCTACAGGAGTCCTTTAATAAAGTCAATTAGCTCTTCTTCGAATTTAGTGTTAAATTCTGCTTATTAACAGCTTTAAAACTGCTGTGATAAGATAAAGTAATAAAACACGCTCCCTGCCATATTCAAAATGTTGAGAAACTCTCTGACACCCAGCTTTTTAAACTCAGAAAAGTCCTAAGTGATATTAAATATTTTTCCACGTATACAATATCACAGGACTATTTTGAAATTATGAAAACAAAAAACTGAACCAGGACAAATGAAACCCACGTGAGCGTGCATTTCGACTCCCTGCACAGGGGCTCACTGGCCCGACAGGGTGGGGGGCGGAGCGAACCACCGTCTGCAGCGACTCCCGCCCCCCGCAGCCGGGGTCACTGTGAGAATCCCCAGCAGCAGGGGCCGCATTCCCAATATGACAATAATTCAACCCAGATTTGTTTCTCGGCTGTTTTATCAAGAGTTCAAATATCCTATTAAATATTAAAATGAAGTGGTGCAGAGAGACTGACTAATAATTGAGGATGGTTAACCCGAAAATATTTATTCACGTGAAATATCTTAATATTACAACATGTTAGGTATTTATAAATGAGTGACAGTCTGGAGACGCAGAGAGTAGTTATTATTTGTCATCAATTCCAGACACAGACTGGAGCCTTGCGTGGTTCAGAAAAATAATCCGAGCTAGAAGCTCGAGCTACCTCCAGCGCCTGGAAGTTGGCTGGCGAAGAGCTGAAGCCGGTGCGCTTCCGTCTTGTGAAGGATAGTAGCGCTGTCTCCGAAATGGATGCAACCTTTTGTTTTAAACAAGAAAACAGAATTATAGCTCAAAAGTCGGGTTAACTAAGTTTGCTGCAGAAAATTCTAACAAACGCATGTCAAGAAATGAGATTGTGGTTCCCATAGCAACGGCGACAGGGGCCTTTCAGCCAGTGCTGCAGCGAGTTCTGTGCGGCTCCACAGAGTAACTGGATCTCCAACCGGTTGTTTCTGCGCTCAGCCGACAGGGGGCCTCACGTGAGCGCCTCCCGGTCCCCCAACTCCCGTCTGACCCCCACCACCGCGGCCGTCTGCCGCCCATCCTGCCCTGAACGCGTGCTTCCGCCGCACTTCCGTTAAGAGGGCCGTGAGCCCTGCGGGAGTAATTGCGCTGCTTGATCGCAGCGGAAGGGTGTCTCCAAGGTTTTCGTATTTTCACACAGGGTTTGCATTTGTAAGCTCTCCAACACAGAAAAGGTCGGGTAATGTCAATTGTTTTCTTGAATGTTCTTGACACTTCCATAAGTGTTTTTGGAAATCAAACTTTTTTATTAACCAGAGTCAAGAAATAACCCCCCCAAAATGTTCAGAGCATTTAAACAATGCTCTTAACCACTGTGCTTTCTGCAAAGTATAATTTCTGAAGCAGAATCAGCTCATGAGTGAAACGCTGCATCACCCTGTGCTGGGGAAGGCTGCGGACGGGCTCACACAGCGCGCAGGTCTCGGGGCCTTCTCCCGAGGCCCATGTCCACCCACCGCACGTCCCGCCCCGAGAAGGACGTCCATGTGGACAAGGGGCATGGCATCCCATCTCCACCATCAAAACAGGAGCGGCCACACACTCAGGACCCTTCCCGAGCCCTCCGGAGCTCGGAGGGGGACAGCAAGTGAGCTGCAGGAGTGGGCTCGGCAGGGCAGGGCGGGGCTGGCCCAGGACACTGTAAACTCGGCTGCGGGCAGCACAGCCGGAGTCTTACCTGCGGCTTCCACCAGGAAGGAGGCCCAGGCTCACCGGTCAGGGAGTCTGGAGTCCCAAGCTGACTGGACATGAGCCTGTGGTGGAATGAATGGTGGTTGAAGGGCTCTAGGTGAGGAGGCAGAGAACACGACCCGGAGCCTGCTGCCACCACTGACCTCGTCCCCTGCCGTCTGGGGCAGCAATGCCTTGGCACTCACTGTCAAGGTCAGGGCCTCCAGGCAGATGTGTGATTACCTTGTGCTGTGCAAGCTGGAGCATACACTGTATGGACTAAAATAATGCAGAGAAGGTCTCGGAGGTACCGGCGTAAAAATGGTCCATGAATATAAGATCCCATTACTACCACTATTCTTATTCATTCCCTGGATGGCTTACTATTCTGACCGCAGAGAAAACTGTCCCCAAGCAGAGCAGCATTAATGACTCAGGGATGGGCGGGCACAGTGCCTCTGCTGGTTCGGCTGCGTGCCCACTATGGGGTCTTCACAGTGTCCCCTGGGTTTCCTGGAACACACAGAGGACGCTGCCGGTGGCCCCCACGGACGCACGGAGTCCAGTTCTGATGAGAGAAGCCCAGGCCTGGAAGGGCATGGGGACGAGCCTCTGGCTCTGGGGGTCTGACAACCCCGCCCACAGAATTGGAGTGTGAGCTTCGTCCACATCACTCAGGCTGTTTCCCCCTGCACGCCCCTTCCTCATCGACATTTCGAACGCCCGTTAGCCCAGATTTACTCTGCTCCTTCCTCAACTTCGTGGAAATTTCCTCATAAGTTAAAATGATACAAAGCTGAGATCAACAGATGAAGGCTTACAGAAGTGAGCTGTCGCCCACTGACAAGACTGTCATCTTTCTGCTGTGTTCGAGGTCATCGGGCCAGGTTTCCCCTTGTGGGGGTCCTGGTCCGTGGTGGTGGACACTGAGGTGACAGTGTCAACAAGGTGAGAGTTTTGCTGCAGCCTCGCAGGGAAGCTGCAGAGGGCGCTGCCACCACTGCTGAGACCCAGCCCCACTGGGCTCCCCAGCCTGCACCCCTGGAGCCTTCCCTTTCAAAGTCCTCCAAGTGAGTTCCAGGCATTTTCTGTTTATCATTCATTTGCCCTAAAAGGCTGTTGTACTGATTGATGTCCTTTCCCAGGGGGTCTAGCTGACAGAGCAGCTGGTCACTAATATTTACTGACCGCTTACAGGGCATCAATAGACACCCCTTGCTGTCCATGCACTGTGTCCCTTTGCTGACCAGAATCAGCCCTCAACATCACCTGCACTCACAAACAGGGAAGCGCCACCTGAGAGGGGTCAAGGGACACGCGCCAGGCAGACACCCAGGTTCGACCCAACCTCACCGAGGCCAGCATCCTTGGGCCCTACACAGACGGACCCCCCACACCCCAGACACAACTCAGTAAAAGAATATCGACATAAGACACGTCATGACTTTGCACAGTGAAGCCTCCCCAGTTGAAGTCAAGGGTTGGGACACACCACACCGCGCCCCCCGCTGAGTGGTGCTGGCCCTCACAGGGAATTGTGGGCACAGCGACCCTCACCTGGCTCCGTGACAAGCACAGCAAACCCGCAGAGAAAAGCAGACACATCAAAAATAACTCATACTCAGGACAAAAGTCCGCTTCCTGGGTGAGGACCAGAGGCTACGTCCACAACTGCAGGCTCAGAGGTAAGGCACGGCGCGGGGTGGCGTGGGGCAGGGCAGGGGGGCAGGGCGGAGGTTGGCACTATTGTTGAACAGAAGGCGGGTGGGGGGCACAGTGTCTTATTAGAGAATCTGTGCAACGTGCTCTTCTGTAAGAGGTGCAAATCTCAAGGAAAAGTAACCTCCAACCCTCACCCTGCTGGGAAACCCGAGACAGGAGCCCAAGGGCCCCTGCTCTACAGAGACAGAGCCCAGCTCTGCAATGACTGCACTGCTGTCAGCAGAGCTGCGCCCTCCGAGCCCCTTGTGCGGAGGAGACCCTCAGAGTCCGACGGAGGCAGCGAGGTCGGCGGCAGGGTGCCAAACCCAGTCTCCGGTGAGCGCAGCCCTGGCTGCTCACTCAGTTTCCAGAGCAGAGACAAGCGTGGGAGGCCAGGGTGGCCCCCGGGGCTCAGTGACCACTGAGGGGACTCTGAGTGAAAGCGAGGCCACGGGAGCCACGCAGAGGCTGTGCCACCTCGACACCCCCCACCCCAGGCTGCGGGGAAGCCCCTCCAAGGCCGCTGTGCAGGCACCACACCTGCAGCGCCTGTCTGATGCTCCTTCCGCGGCTCCCAAGCAAATTCAGGAAAATCCACAGCATAGAAACCAGAGGGAGGTAACGGATCCAGAATACTTCCAAGAACTAATTATGACCCAAATGTTAGACCGAGCTTGACTGCACAAAAGAAGAGTCTGGGGACCACCCGGTGAAACCCAGCAAGAGGGTCACTTACTGCAAGGCCACTGGGCCTCCCCTCCAGCGAGGACCCCTGTGTGGCCAAGCCCCGGTGGCCCCAGGACCACACACCCGGTGGGAAGGGAACCTGCTGCAGCTACTCACCGGTCCTGCCCCGCGAATTCCATGGCAGTGACGGACAGCCTCGGCCCTGACACTCTGGTGGCCACGGTCCCCAGGCACGGAGGCGTCCCTGGGGGGAGACCGGGCGCCCTCTGGTCAGGCTGGCGGTCCTGGGGATGGGGACAGGGGACAGGCCCCTCGAGGGCGGTTCCGTGGAGCCCAGCAGGAGAAGCCCGCGAGGCAGCCGCTCCCTGTGACTCAGCCCAGCGATGCTCCCTTCCCCGCGAGGGGACAACAAATATAGAAAATGAAAGGGCGGCGGCAGATGGAAGGAAGTGGACGGGAGCGGAGTGCGGGGCGGCGGCCGTGGGTGCTCCCGAGGCTGGGCTGTCACCACAGCAACCTGGGCCCAGGCCCAGGGCAGGACGCAGCGCAGCTCCGGGCCAGGGGCCGCTTCGTGGGAGAGACGCAGTGTCTGCGTTAGAACGAGCATCACTCCCAAGCTGATGGCCAGGATGAATGCGAAGACTTCCTGGGGACACGTGCCGCGTGCCCTGCGCCCCCTGACCCAGGGCAGGGGTGCGGGGTCGAACCAGACCGGCCGGGGGTTCTGCTCCCCCGATCCCCCCGGGGCAAAGGCTCCACGGAAGCCCCAGGATCGACCGTCTTCCTGGCACCACGTCTGTCTCAAATACTGATTTTGCCCTCTGCTCCCAGGCACTTGAAGGCCTTAATTAAGAAGGGTCACGTGGTATGTGTTGTGTGTGTGTTCGTTACCTACTTTGAATTTCTGATGTGAGCACAACAGAGAATCACCCAAGCCCAGCCGCCGTGGAGAACCGAGATGCTCGCCCTGGTCACTGGGGAAGGGCACAGGGAAGGAACCAGGAGAGAGGCCCAGAGCACTCCCAGAACGCCGCACGGACCCCCCCACTCGGCCTAGCAGTCCGGCACCGCCACAGAACCCCGGCCCGAACTGGCCGGCTCTGATGAAGGCCTGTCTCGGGGACCTGAAGGCTGTCTGCCCAGCACCCTGGGGCACTCTGTCCACAAAGCGCTGCCGAAGTGAGCAGAACAGGGGACCCTGAGCCGAAGCGATGTCGCAGGGATAAAACGGATTTTTCATCAAAAAAAAAAAAAGGAAAGGCAAATCAGTCCCACAGAGAAATCTCAGAAGATACTGGGCTGTTACAAAAGAGACAGAGAATAAAGCGGACTTGGAAATTAAAACTAAAACGGGGTGATTAAAGTTTCAAGGGAAGTGTTAGAAGATGATATTGAGAAGACTTGCCGGAAAGGGACTGGAAGGCACAGAGGAGAGAAGACGCCTGGCGCCCAGACAGCGGGAGTTTCGGGAGGAGAGGGAAGGAGGGAGGGGCAGCAGGAGACACTGACAGAGAGCGGCCCGAGGGGCGCGGCCGAGCGTCGACAGAAGCTAGACATCCACGAGGCCCAGCGCCCAGGCCGCGAGGGAGAAGCCCACCCCCAGGCGACCCTGGTGTCACCTGCAGACTCCAGGGGACGCAGACGTGTCAGCGCAGGTTCATCAGTTGGGACAAATGTCCCGGCCCGTGGGGGTGCCGATGGTGGGGGTGGGAGTGAAACGGCCGCCACGTGGAAGACCCCTGAGTGCAGCCAGCAGGCAGAGGAGCGGAGCGGCTGACGGGGCACCCGAGGGGACCTGCGAGCAGAGGCCCAGGGATGCGACGGGGCGGGGGTGCACCCGTGACAGAGAGGGCCCCCAGCAGCTGAGGCAGGAGCCTGCCGGTCCCTGTCCCAGCCGGCATGTCAGGAGGTCGAGCTGGCGAGTGGCAGCATTTGGGAGTCGGCTGTGTAGGGAGGAGGTCAAAGGTTGAAAACGGGAGCGGACGTGGAAGCGAGTGTGTTCTAGAGTTCCCAGGAAACCTGGACAGGAGGACTTCAAATGGGCACACGGACAAGTTGTTTGGGTATCTCTGACTTAACACAGTTAATTTTTAATCAATGCAAATACAAGGACCTGTGTGTCATACAGACTGTTGGATTTAAACAAAGAACAGTCGGAAAAGTGATTAAAACTGTTTTGCCATAAAAATGGATGCGTACGAGTACCTTGTAAGTACAGTTCTTTCTGTGGTAAAAAGAATGTTTCCAACTTGTGTGTAAACAAAACTCGTCAAGAAGCCGTGTGCTGGGAGCAGAGCAGGTTTCAGGGGACAGGAGGGCACCTGGGTCCCTGGCTCCCGCCGGCCAGCCAGAACTGCTGCCCGGCATTCCGTCCCCTCAGGCCTCCCCAACGTCCAGTCATTCTGATCTTCACACACATGGGGAGGTGAGGAATCACCGTCACCCCCCACACACAGGTATGTAGAGCTCAGAGAGAGCAAACATCATGGTCAAGTGCACGCTGCCCATGCCTGTCCTGGAACACCCGCCGTCGCTGGGCAGAGGCGCCCACCACTGGGAAGCCGGAGCCACAGGGAAGACTCAGCTGGGAAGGCCTGGGAAACACACACGGACCAGACCAGCATCGGTCATGGGGATGTCCAGGCCCAGCACCGGGGACCACAGACAGCTTCCCACCGACTTCCACACCATCTAGATTCTGCTAAAACCCTGAATCTGAAACAGGAAAATCGGAGACACGCCATCGGAAATCAAAGTCATCTGATCTTCAATACAGACACCTGACTCCAACCCCACCCGGCCCAGGGGCCACTGCTCCTGGGACCAGCTCCTCCATCTGCAACCCACGGGCCCCAAAGAGTGATGACGTCCTGCCAAGGCGCTTGTGGAATATCATACCAGCCCATGCAATGGGCCTCACTCTGCTCTCAATACAACACACTTAAACCTGGTGCGGAATAAACCCGTCTCACTAGGTCAGTGTGGACAGAAACAGTTTCTTAGAGGGTGCCCATCACGGGGTGCACCCTCGTCCGTTTTCGGGAATCTACCTAGTCATTGTACAAGGACTCCTCGGCTGGATTCAGATCTCCTCTGTAAGGTGTCCTCTGAACGTCGTAAGCTGGGTAACTAACTAGTTGCTAAAGGGACTGTCAGCGGGGGAGGGGAAGTTTCAGGGGGTCGGTTCGGCAGGAAAGGGGTTTCTGAGTCAGACAGGAAAGAGGAATGGCCACGGGCCTGGACACAGGCGGGTCAACCATGTTCCAGGTGGGTGGCCTGGCGCAGGCAAAGGCCCGTTGGCGCATGCGGCGGGCGGGCCGGAGCTGGGATTTCCGCGCTCGGGGCTGAGGCTGCAACGGGCTTGGGCGGGAGAGCGGACATTTTGCAGCGCGGCTTGGAGAGCCAGAGAGGAGGGATCGGACTTGACAAAAGGCAGCACAGAGCACAGCCTGCGGGGAAGTGACATGGGAGGGAGACTCTCCCAGCAGCTGTGTGTGGGAAGGTTTCAAGCCAAGAGACTGGAGGCGGGAGACCCAGCGGAGCGCTGGTTCTTCTAATTCGAGCGCCGCGCGGAAGGTGTGGCCGCGGCTGGGCGCGCGCGCGCGCGCACGCACGGGCACTGCAAGTCCCAGCTGTGACCTGTGAGGCCTGACCAGACGACGCTGAAATTCAGCACTTCTGGACTCGCTGGCTTCTGTCCTCAGTGACACGCGGCTGTGGGTGAGCTCTCTGGGCTGGACATGGACACGGATTCAAGGAGAAGGAAAACCGCGATCCCACCCCTCGTGCGGGAGTCACATGTCTAGTTTGACAAATGACAGTTTGTGCGGTGTTTTTATCGTGTCTTAAAAAATTCTCTTTCATATAAAGCATCGCACCCGTGCTAGGTAAACCAAGACTAGGAGATGCACCCAAATAGTGGGTGATCGATTTCCAACCGAGAGAGGCCCCAGACGCTCCCACACCCAGTCGCTGGGCAGGGAGGCCGCCGCCAGCCCTGCCCCCAGCTCCATTCCTGCTCCCACCCGAACCTCAGCTCACAGTGCTCCACCTGACCCCACGCACAGGCCGCCGTCATCATGGAAGAACCCATGCGTCTTTGCGGCCGTCATCCCCGCCAAATTAGAATGGTCATGTTTATAATGAACAATTGCTCGTGCGCTGATCTAACGTGAACCTCCCTCCACAGACCCGCGGCCGCTCGAAGAGCGCTGGACGGCACAGGGCATGGCCCCACAGCACGCACACGTGAGCACGTCCAGTGAACGGATCCCTCATCAGCAACTGACAGGAAAGCTATGTCCTTTTGCATCCATCAGACGTGGGCCAAAAATTTGCATCCACGGGACCACGTGGTCAGCGAGTTTCTAGAAATCGGGCCAAAGGTACCCAGATTATTGCAAGTCACTGAGACGATGTGCCAGGCGGGTTGGAGGCAAAATCCTGGTGAGGTGTGGGCCACTCAGCCGCATCTGGGCCCAGGCGGGCGACCGAGTGACCACTGAGAATGGGCTACAGGAGGCTGGCACCCCCGTCCGAGTCTCTCACCAGTTACTCGCCTCCAGTGAAGACGTCACTTCAGGAGGTGGAACGGAGGCCCTAGGCACCCAAGCTCAGGGTCTGTAGCTCAGGGACCTCTCCCTACCAGACGTACTCCCCCCGACTTCTAATGGGAAGCCTGTCCCTGTGTTTACGGTGCTGTGACTGGTGGGATGGGGCCTCAGTGAGATCAGAGGGGCTGTGTGGGCAGAGCCACCGCCAGGCTGGGAGGTGGCTGCCCCGTGGGGTGAGGCAGGGGCCCGGGGCAGGTTGGAAGCATCGCTCCGATGCTCCGCAGGGCTGGCCCAGAGATCCCTGTGGGACACACCCACCCTTTCTGGACGCCTCTTGTGACAGGGACCCTTCACCCCTCTTGCAGGCACCCCTTTCCACAGTCTCTGAATCTGGGGTGCTGATGCCCTTCTCGTCGTAGCTAACCTGTGACACACGGAAACGCCCTGCTTTCTCTGTTTGTGCAAGACAATGATGGTCATTTATGTCACCTCGTCATCTTGGGTCACCCTGGAGAAGGACACACACACCTGTTTAAGAAACACACCAGGCTCCGTCTGATGTGCTGGCTGATTCTTTATCCCAACGGCACTGAGCAAGAGCACAGCACCCCACTGCCCACTGACCCAGACGGCCCCTCACTCCTCACTGGGACCCCCCTCCCTGCCAGCACCCCCAGCCCCCAGCTCTGTCCACTAGAGCAGAAGACCAGAGCTGCACCTCCTCTCCCTCGGAAACCCCCGAGTCCTCGCGCCTGGGAGGGGGTGTCTGCTGAGCCCCATCGCCATTCAGTGCCTGTCTCATTCCTGCGGATGAAGCTTGGGGGTGAATGAATTCACGTTAGCCCAGAAGACGCTAAAGATGCTGAGATGCCCCAATGTGCCCCAACACCCGGGGTCCCCTGAAGACACCTGGTGACACCCGCGTCCCAGGACCCAGGGCAGCAAGAAGTCACGGGGGCCCAGGAGGCCTGGCACAGATGCGACCCCAGGCTGGTGCCCCTAGTTGGGGCCCCTGAGTGTCCTAGGTCTGTGCATCATGTCTGTGAGACAGAGGGGCTCATGCCTGACCCAGGCTCCTTGCCGGCAGCATGGAATGCCCGGTGCCAAATCAACGGGCCCAGAGCAGGAACCCAGGAGGGCAGACCGGAGGCTGTACTCTCCGCCACCACAGGCTGCCGGTCCCCGAACTCCCAGACTACGGGTCCCACACATCCAGACACATGCAGACAGCAGGCCCCGCTCTCAGCTGGTGCCACTGGGCACCCTGGACCTCGTCCACCTTTCTGCTGGTCCCGCATCCCTGTGTCTGGGCTTGTCGGCAGCCTGTGAGCCTCCTCAGGAGGCCAAGGGGGCATCTTGCCAGCCATTCTGACCGCCAGCCACCACCTGACATGGACAAACCCATCCCCAGACGCAGTGAGTGGGGTGTGGAAACCAGCCCCTGGCCCACCGGCCCCTCGGCTGCAGCAGCCCCTCTGCCACCCAACAGGGCAACACCTGGAAGGGTGTGTCC
>PVKM010051403.1:0-10502 GCA_004027735.1 Carollia perspicillata
AAATTCAGAGAAAAGGGGCCTTGGAGAGCCTTGGAGATAGGATGGGGGGGCAAGCCTGAGATGAGCTGCTCCCCTGGTTGCAAGTCTTGTGGGGACCCTTAGAATTCAGGAGGGAAAAGTCAAGTTGAACACCTGAGAGGGAACAAAGGCGTGGATGTGCTCCAGAGAGAGAGCTGGATCTGGGCCTCGGTCCTGAGTATTCTTACCCGTTTTCTAAGGGTAGGGATTTTAGAGGAGGTCTTAGGGAAGAATCAGAAAGAAAGAAAGAAAGAAAGAAAGAAAGAAAGAAAGAAAGAAAGAAAGAAAGAAAGAAAGAAAGAAAGAAAGAAAGAAAGAAAGAAAGAAAGAGAAAGAGAGAAAGAGAGAAAGAGAGAAAGAGAGAAAGAGAGAAAGAGAGAAAAGAGAGAAAGAGAGAAAGAGAGAAAAAAGAAAACCCCAAAGATTAGAATAAAATCACCAATTGTGGATATCTTTAGGAATTATTTATATGATAGTAAGGTGATTCGCAGAAGATTGGCAGAAAATTGCCAGAGCTCCAAGTGCCTTGTAGGATATTTTTCACTTGTTTTTTTGTTTTCATCACAGTCTTTTAGTTTCTGTCAGGTATCATTATGCTGATTTCACACACACACACACACACACACACACACACACACAGTTTAACTTTTGTTCTATATTTGGGTTTTCATGTTGTTATAGGGAGGCCTTTCATCTTTGTGTATACAAAAATACACAAAATATTCATTGATGATTATTCACTGTTTTGTTGGTCAGTTGAGAGCTAAACCAACAAACGAGGTCTTGTTTGAAAAAGAAAAAACTTTCTATTATCCAGAGCTCTTGTGTCTAGAGAGAGATCATAATTTCAGAATGTTTGGAATAGGCCTCTCTAGCTAGTTTCTAAAAGCATAATTTTCTGGAGTGCTCAAAAAAACCCTCAAAATGTCTTTTTTTCCAAAAAAATTTAGCAATTATCCTTTCCTCATGTGTTGTGAAAGGGTTAGGGAACCACTGTTTGGGAAACAGAGTAGAAGAGAGTATCTTGGTTCTTCTTCATAGAAAACACTAACCTTTCAAGGGAATGTTAATCTCATTGAAGCCAAATCTTAGTCATTGTTTGACCACACCTACCTATGCATGATGTGATGGAATGGTAGACGGTCCCACACCTAATTGTGAGTCTCCCTTCCTCTTCCTTTTGCCCATAAAGCAAAAGCCAGAGAAACTGTCAAAGGGTCTTCTCCAAAGGTGACCCTAGCTATCTTGCTCTCTTTTTTTTGCCTTAGCGTCTGCAAACTCTCATCTCCTCGGTCTTTTGTACTAAGTGGTCAACCTGAAATTAGTCAGACTATGAGGTGTGGATTTGTACTTACACTGGCGAGAAGGGCATTTAGAGCGATCCTTTTCACCAGGTCATATTGACTGTCCTAGCTAACTAGAGATCGAGGCATTGGACTCTAAGTACAGGACCAACTAATAATAAACTGGTAAACTTTTGCCATTTTCCATGGATCCCATGCATATTTCTTCTTTGTGGAAACCGTGGGAGAAGGAATGACTAGGCAAAGCCCGGATTGAAGTATTTCTTGATTTCTTGGCTATAATACAGTATCAGCTTTCTCCAAATTTTCATAGTCATTCATAACAGGCTGTCTGAAGACTTTGTTTTTATTGTCCTCATTGTCTAGTTATTGCCACCACTATCGTTACTATCATCTCATCGTCATCGTCATTGTCATCATCATTTGGATATTACTCAGCCTCTTCATAGCTGCAGTTGCAAAAGAATTAAGAAAATATTGGAAGGAGCTGGGATCTGAGATGGTGTTAAGTGTAAGGTTACCAGTAGAAGATGGTGAAAGAATAACATTAAATATCATTGTCACGGTAATGACCCCAACGGCAACGTTAGCAGCTAACACCCATTGGACAGTTAGTGTGCGCCAGAGCCTGTGATCCTTGCCATGTACATGTAATTTTACTAAATTCCCAAAACAACCCTATAAAGTAAGCACTATTATCATTTCTATTACACACATTAGAAGACTAAGGGCTAGGAAGTTATGTAATTTCTCCAAGGTCCCAAATGATGTTAGTGTTTGGTATGATGTTAATTTGGGCGTTTAGAAGGAAAGGCCCAAATGATAGATTGGGCGCCCAAGTGATAACTTCATAAATCTTGTTTTAGATTCATTTCTCACTAGTAGTATACGCCCAATGTGAAAAGGGCTAAATGCAAATGTAATTTTATGAAATTTTTTGTGAAACATATATATTAAAATGAAATACTCTCTTAGGCACCTACCTATTTTTATATTTAGACTGATATCCTAATTAAAATAATACATCTTGAATTTCAATTTTGCCTCTAGCTCTGCTTACTATGAAAGCCTATGGGTTTTCTTTCAACACATAGCATTGATTATCTGAACTCCAAGAATTTCTTAATGAGTAAAAACCTCATACTATTTGCTACTCTGTACTTGAAAGGAGTTTGGTAGGAAAACATATATTTCTGAACTATTTTCTAAAGAATATGTAATCTGTTCATTCTTGTAGACTTTTTTTTTTTAGTTAAACCCTCCAGATTTACTGAGTTGATTTTGGGAATTATACATTAACCTACACTGAAAAATATTAGCAAAGAATTCATTTTTTTTTCATTACAGCACACAGAGCTTATTTATGAGCTCAAAACCAGGAAGAGTTGGACCTCTACTGATTAGAAGTTTCTTTAATTCCAATGAGCAATCAATTACATTGCTGATCATGTTTCTATTGTACCTTCACCCTAATCTGTTTTGCAGCAGTTAGGCAAATTCACAGTGTTCCAATATTATTGTATAACAGTAATAGGAGAAATGGAGTCATGGAGTGTTTTAGCACTCTAGACTATGGTAGATCTATTGTATTTCTGACAATTATTTCTTTGGTAGCAATACCTCATCAGTAAGGCTACCTACAACAAACTACAGTGAAAAAGAGAGATTCTTCAAGGGTGGAACACAGTAGAATGGAATTACAGGGATTATTTAAAGAAAATTTAAGTTATGGGTTTCAGGTTCTTCATCCTAGAAGCTCCCACATGCCCTACCCTCTCCAAGGCTGTTTATCATCACATGTGAACTGTTTCTGTGGAATAACACACTGTATGTGTCAACTGCATACTGTTGATTTTTCGTTAAATGTATATCAATATCATGAATGATCACATGGAAGAGACAACCGAGACTTAGACATGAAAGCGTGCTTAACTGTAGTCTGGTGCAGGATTTTCAATAAAGGTCACTGTTCTCGTTAGGAGGATCCCTTTTTCGTAAGGCAGCTAGCTCAATGTTTATCTGGTTGGTTACATTGCGTGTTTCAGCTTCTCTAATATCACCAATAGAAATTTTTATCTGGATAATTTTCCAAAAGACTTTATTTATTTGCATGAAAGACATGTGGAATCAGGTGAATAAAATAGAAACTCAGAGCAAAGGGAGACAAGAAACTGTAGACATCCTCACTCTGATCATTTATGTAGTCAAACTTTACATGTGTCTCAACTTCCTGGCATAAAAGGAGAAAAAAAGGAAAACATAGTCAGTTACCATGGGACTTCTTACCTACTATATCATAGTACAAACAGACATTATAATTATTTCAAGGGACATGGTGGAAAATAAAGGAACCCTTGGGAGCCAGCTAGCCTGAGGGCTGAGAGGATCAATATTTGGGCCCACCCATCAATGCTGCGGGGGGTGAGGGCACTCCTGACCCACAGCATTGCAGTTGGAAGATCTGTTGCACAGTTCACATTACCAATGTTATTGCACAATAATTTGCTATTAATAAAGAGGATTTTGTTTATACAATTGTCTGGTTTTCACTGTTTCTAGGCATGGTCTTACCCTATCTGGTAGGTTGCAGTATCATCCAGTTCTCCAAAGGAATTTCTTAGAGTAAGAGATGCAGGGCTTTCCTCCCCGCCTTCTAGTAGAACAGACACACTCTTTCTTGGGGAACAGGAGGACCAGCCAGGCCTTCGGCCGTAGCACTGGTGTGTGAGGGCTCTGCCATTGCCCTGCCCCTCAAACCCCAGGAACGGCTCAGAGGGGCAGAGCACTGCCACTTTGATGCCTGCAGGGAAAGGGAGACACAATTTTACATAAATGCAGACTGTCGCATACTGAACCAATATGCCTACTTCCAAGTTGTGCAAGCTGCAACAGGCAGTATTTTGGAAACAAACAGGCAGGTGTGATCAGCTACTAAGAGACAGAGGCAGAATACGTGGAAAATGTTTTCCTCCTAGAGAGCCTTGTGAGGGGTGTGGAAAGGAGCTTTTCAAAGGAGGGAGACACCAAATCCTGTTGCCATGCAGGGCTATGAAAAACAGTATACACACTCCTGAGGGCTTTTCTTTGGAGCCTCTGGATTGGTAGAGCAGCCAACAGTTACCATAAAGAGCAGAGAAACTAACCCAAGCCCAGAAGTTTCATGTCAACAGGCAGCTTGGCTAAAAGTTAGGGGAACGTCATTCTAACTACTCATAGTTATTAGGCAGATGATATTTCTCCTGGAATTTTTTTTTACTGCTTTGATTTGAAATAATGTGACACATTCTTAAAGCTATATTTTTATATATTGCTTTGTGATGCTGGGACTTGGCTAATTGCATCTCTTAGATTCCTTTATGGGCTGGTTTCTTAAATTCTATCAGTTGGAGGCACCAGAGGATAAATACGAGGAAAGAGGAGAAAAAGAAGGAATTTCTTTTCATTGTTTTAGTTCCTAGCTCTTCACTCCATCTGCCAGCTTCTTCCTGAACTCATTGTGTTCCTAAGAGGAACCAGCAACTCTCAGGACTAACCCCCTTGGCAGATGGAGTAACAGCTGTTCTGCTGCATGGGACCTACTAGGCTGCACTTCCCTGGCTGTCCGTGTGTGACCTTCCAGTCAACTCTGCTCCTCAAAAGCACACATTCCAGTTGTGGAGAGCTGCTCCAACAGCTTGGAGCCCCAGATCTACAGGGACCACCCCATGAACTTCTGTGTTTCTACCCCTTGCCCATCCCCACCTTTGCATCTGCAGACATAGCAGTTATTAATCTTCTTTTTGCTTTTTGAGCCTTTCCGTGCTCATGGAAAAAGGTTGCTGGATTAATTCCGCTCTCTTTAAAATACCCAGTGTGGTTTCTGTTTCCTTACCAAGGCCCGAGTCGCACAGGTCATGGGCCATCACCAATGGCTGAGGCCAGAGAATGACCTCAATTCGTTGAACCTGGAATGTGCCTACTTCTATAGCTGAAAGCGTGGTCTCTTGTTAGACGGGGACAGGTAAGGAAGATGGCACTATGGACCACTGCGGGGAAATAGTCATCACAGTAAAAAATAGCTTCATAGTTTTTCATGGTCAGCTGGGGAAAGGAGGAAGAATGGTAACAGGGGGAAATGAGAGTAAGAGAGGAGTTTTGTTCTGAGATGGACGTGCATGTCTAAGTGCTGCTGGGAAGAGTCCGAGTTATGGGAAGAGCTGTCTTAAGAGGCAGAGAAAGAAGCAGCAATGGATGGTGTTGAGCTTGAAAGCGGGTAGAAGCCAGGCCTTGTACATCAGGAGAGGCACCCCGGCTGACATAGGAGTGAAGGGGGCTGTAGTGGGTCCAGGGGCAGGGCCATTTCCCAGGAACTTGTTAGAATTCACCTCTGCTGGCCTGTGCTTTCTCTATGAAGGTGAAGGTGTGTCATTTTCAGGGGCAAGGAGAAGGATGGGTCTAGGCCAGACGTTTGAGGAAAGGAGGTATGAAAAAGCCGTCTTGGGAAGGAGAGAGCAAGTTTGTCAGAAAAACACAGTGGAGTTATCAGGCACTCCGAATTTAGTAATTATGAGTGTGTAAGCGTGCCAGCTTTCTCTCCTGTGTGCCTGTTTAGTTTAGATTCTGGCGTGTGCACATGGAGTGAAGTGTGGAGAGGAATATGAAGAGAGTGGATGTGTAGTTTCTTCCAGAAATGTTCCCATAAAGCCAGGATGGAAAGAAGGACAAGAGAGCGTATGTTTTGGTAAGAGAACTATTGAGGTGACAGACCATTATGTTGATTCTGGAAAAGAAAAGAACAAAAGTCCCAAGAGAACTGAAGAAGAGAGATCCAGTAGAGACACTGAAGGACTGGAGAGTCGAGGAGACCCGGGTGTGACCCCACCAAGGGTCATTAAAACAAACCATCTGAGGAAACAAGGGTACGGCCACAGTGCCGAGTGTTTGATTCAGTAGTCTGATGACTTTATTAAGGTCATGGTCATGAAGCGGACCAGTAAGGCAGAGTGGAGTAAAATTTATTGAAGAAGAGAATGTCAAGGAACCAAAAAAACATTTATTTTTAATTGCCAGGATAAGGCCCTTTCTATACAGTCCATGCTTTCCACATTCAACATTTGTTTTCTCCAGTTAAATGGTGAGCCCACTGAGCATAGAGACTGTGTCTAAAATATACTTTTGTTCACAGGGAGCCTCACGAAAGCTCTTTCCCAATAAAATGTTTTGATCAAACAGTATTTTAATGAAATTGTAAAGGTGGCAATTCAAAGAATTTTCTTGACCTGTTCATTGTCTTCAGGAAGATAAGATGTGATTATTCTCTTCTGCAGGTGTGGCAACTGGAAAAGGTAAATTATTTAACGCAAAATGAGTTGACTTCAAATATCTAGAAACTTAGTTGACTCAAAAGAGAAACCAGTCTTCTGAATTTGTTGGGACACAAAACATCGTCTTTTGTTATGTTTTGTTTTGTTTCCATACATGGCTTTGTAAAATCAGCAACAAAACGGTTATTGTAGGGCATGAGGGGCGGACTCCAAAGGGCGTGAGGCTAAGTGCGCTGACAGTCCAACCACTGGTGACTTGAGGGAAATGAGAAGTGTGCGAGTTCCACGTTGTCATCTTTCCTGTTTCAGAACCACAGGAAAGGTGATGTTCTTCTCCTTTGCACCCCACTTCCCCCGTCACCCTCTTCCTTACTCCTTTGCAACATTTCAGTTGGCTCAGCCTTTTTGTCTCATGCCTACCACCTCTGGTCCCCTCCCCACACAGCCTCTTGAGACTTGATAGTTTGGGATTCTGCTATGGATGAATCAGCGCCTAGAGGATTTTAAAAGTCATCCTTGTAAACTCATATTGATTCAGAGTGACGTCCCATGTGATGCTCATGACAAATGGCAGCAGCTTGCGTGACCCACCTGTTCCTACTGCCAACTGCATTTCTCTCGCTGAGAATCTCTTGATCAGGGAGTCATTCCCTCCTGAGGTTGACTGAAAGTTAGTTACGAAAGTGAAAAACTCTAAGTTGGCAAATTACTTGCGTTTCAAAAAATAAACGTGAGAGAACACAACTGACTTGTCTTTCAGTGGGTGAATGCTAGAGCGAACACGATGGAATACTGCTCAGCCATAAAGAGGAATGAACTAGTACTACAAGCAACGTCAGGATGGATCTAAGGGCATTATGCTTAGTAAAAAAAAAAAAAAAAAAAAATCCAGCCTCAAAGGCTTCCACACGGTATGATTCCTTCTACATAGTATTCTCAAAAGGACAGACCAACAAAGATAGAAAACAGACTGGAGGGCAGTGATGGAGGAGGAAGATGTGATTATGATAGAGGAACGTGAAGCGTTCCTATGTGTTGAGGGAACCCATCTGTATCTTTTTTTAAATCACCACACATAGTGACACTTTTTTATCTTATAATGAGAGCTTTTAAGACCTATTCTCTTGGCCACTTTTAAATATACGATACACTATTACTAACTACTGGATTTAATTTATCTATACCTGCAAGTTGGTACCTTTCGATCACCTTCATACGTTTCGCCCTCCCACCCCTGCCTATGACAACCACCAATCTGTTCTTTGTATTTATGAGGTCAGTGTTTGTTCGTTTTCTTTAGATTCTACATATAAGGGACACTGTATGGTATTTATCTTCCTCCGTCTCACCCACGCATATTTCACTTAAGCACAGTGCCCTTAAAATCCGTGCATGCTCTTTCAAAGGACAGGACTTCCCTCTTTTTATGGCTAAATTCATACATATGTATTTGAAATCTATATTTGAATTTACATTTATACATGTCATGTTCTTTAACCCGTCCATCCATTGATGGACACTTAGGCTATTTCCATGTCTGGGCTACTGTAAACAATGCTGCAATAAACATGAGGGTACAGATACCTTTTCAAGTGAGCGTCTTCATTTCCTTTTAATATAATTACCCAGAAGTTGAATTAATGGGTGATATGGTAGTTTTATTTTTAGTTTTTTGGGGAATCTCCACACTGTTTGCTGTAGTGGTTGTATCACTGGATAATCCTACAACAGTGTACAAGGTTTCCCTTTTCTCTACATTATTGCCAACACTTGGTATCTCTCTTTTTTTTTCTGGATTATAGCCATCCTAACAGGTTTGAGGTGATAGCTCATTGTAGTCTTGATTTGCATTTCCCTGATGGTTCGTACATCCGGATGTATATCTGTCATCTGTATGCCTTCGGAAAAATGTGTATTCAGATCCTCTCTGCCCATTTTACAAACTCTGAAATTAGGTTTAGTGATGTAACATGGGTTAATAACATATAAATTTCAGGTGCACAACGTTAGAATACATCCGTATATTCTCTTCTGTTCTCACCACCCAAAGTCTAGTCTCCTTCCATCACTGAGTATTTGACCTGCTTTTATGCTCCTCACCTTCTGCTCATTTTTCATGAGGTTTTTTTTTTGTTACTGAGTTATACGAATAGTTCTACTTGTTGACTGTGATGGGGGCTACCTGCTACTGTATATGGTGCTAAATTGCGTAGAAGTGTACACACCCAGAGAAGCCCATGAGTGCACGTAAAAACTAGTGAAAACTGAATAAGTTGTGTAGTCTAGTTAGCAGTAGTATTAGTCAGGGTTCTTCAGAGAAACCGAAACAGAGGCAGAAGTCACAGGATATATAATCTATGATAAAGCATTGGCTCATGCAGTTATCAAGAAACTCCAATGTCTGGCATTGGGAAGTTGGAGATACGAGAAAGCTGGTGATGTAGTTTAAAGGCTTGAAAACCAGGGGAACCAACGCCCATCTGCCGGTGACTGGGTGTGACCAAACATTCCAGACCCTGTCCACTTGGCTGCCTGGCTTTCGGGTAACTCTTCATTATTGTTCCATTTCTACTAGATGGGATAATGGTCTTGGACAAGCTCTGTACTTTCTGATTGTTATTTGCATACCATTCCCAGCTTAAATAACCTTTTCTCATAAGGCCCTTCCTTGGTCAATGACTTTGAATTCAGTAATTCTACCCCATATTCTCTCTTGGAGTGTGAGTACAAGTATTTTCTATCATAACGCTGACCACACTCTGTATTCATGTCATACTTGTTTGGTTTTGCACTTAATGCCCACTCCTCCACTACACTATCAGCCCAATAAGGGAAAAGACTATCAATTTCCTTCCTTAAGTGGGAAGCAAGCCATGTGTGTACATGTGCCCAGAGTTCTCTTGGCAGTGAGAAAAGCAAGGGCACAGGACCTGAGGTGGGAGATTTTCTGAAAGTTTGTTGAGTAATGAGGCCAGTGTGGCTGTGTAGAGTAAGCATCATGGAAACCATAAGAAATGAGGACACAAGTGTAACACAGGTATGGGAGTAGGGAAGATGATTTCAGGGTCTTGTAGGCCTATAATGACCTTGGCTTTTACTCTGTGTGAGGTGGGAAGTCTCTGAAAGGTTTTAAGCAGAAATACATGATTTGACATGTTTTAAATGTATTTCCATTTTCTGATTTCTGAGTATCTGTTTAAATTAAACAAACTAGAAAGGAGAAAAGGATGCTATGTATTGGCCCTCTAAAATTTCACACCCGCTATGTGGAAGACCCTATGTCAAGTTTGTTTGTTTTTTGTATCATTTCCTTTAGTTCTATTATTTAGTATATTTAACAAATTAAGAAACTAAGGCTTAGGGAGGTTACAAATATTACCCTAGGCCTTATACTCCGTAAATTGCAAGTTTATGATGTAAGCCTAGTCTGCTAACTTCAAAGCTCACTCTCTGAACCACTCTGGTCTACTTCTGGAGCATAATCTGACTTAAGGAGATGAAAGAAGGAGATAAGGCTGTAGAAGTAGGCAGTCTTCAGACTTTCAAAGATTTTATATGCCCTGTATGGTAGATGTTTATGTGTTTAATCTGTCTTTGATTGGGTTGGCTTCCATTCCTGCTCAGGTTATTATAGCACCTTCTCCGCAGGCCTGGTTGAGGTGAGGGCACCTGATATTTATCTGGCTCGTCAGAGTGATACTTTCATTCCCCTGGCAGCTCGTGATTGAGCCAAGGATGACATGTGATCCCAACCAGGCCAACCAGAGGCTTTCATCTTGGTTTTTATTGAAACTAGGGAACACAATTTCTCCTTTGGGTATTGGAGATGGAAATATGAATAAGAGAATGACATCTATCATCTTTCTTTCTACATGTG
>PVKM010051404.1:0-10470 GCA_004027735.1 Carollia perspicillata
GTACAGGGAATAAGTAGCATAGATGGTGGGGAGAAAATAGACAGGGAGAGGGCAAGAGTAGTGTGGGAAATGTAGAAGCTAAAGAACTTATGATACATGGACATGAACTAAAGAGGGGGAGTGTGGGTGGGAGGGGGTTGGCAGGGTGGAGGGGAATGAAGGGGGCAATGGGAGAACTGTAATGGCATAATCAATAAAATAGTTAAAGAAATAAATTGCTGGTCACATTGTAAGCACTTGATAAAATAAATGGTACTTTTCTTTCATCTTTGATTTCTGTCAACTGTGTATCATAGTAGGGTGGAAGCTAATATTTGTACCTATTATCAGTAATTTTGCTGCCTTTGAATAAAGAAAGCAAGAGAAAGCATCAGGGAAGCCTACAGAGATGGAATGTTGAGGTACAACTGGCTGACCTACTTATACAGGTTTACTGGAGCTCAGTCTTATAACTGACAGCATAAGGATTTGACTTTTTTCCATTTTATAGTTTTGAGATTTAGATTGCACTCGTGGATGATTTGTGAAGTGAACTCTCATAGTTCAGCTGCAGAAACATGTTAAGTTGTACTTAATCTCTTTATGAATTCTAACTGGAAGGTGCCATGATAATCACTTGGCATACTTTCTGTGTAAGAATCTGCAAATGAGGAAAGGAGCTCATGGAAAATGAAGTACAATTCTATAACATTTTGTGACTACATGGATAAAAGGGAACAGAGAGGACATCATTCTACTTGAGTTAGGTGTTAAGGTTTTTCACATATAAGAAAATAGTGCTATGTAAGTAGCTTACTTTTAATGCCTATCTCTGATTCTTATAAAGGGAGTTGCTGCCCCCCTGCATTCTAGAATCAAGATCCATGTTGGTAGGATGTAGGCAATTATAAGTCAGCCAGACATTCTGGTTATCAATTGTTATGAAACAAATTGAAGGTAAAAGATTTATACTTGATAATTTTTCAAAAAGGATATTCTAAGAAAAATTCATTGAATTGTCTGAAATTCTTAAATTATTATCATCAAAGTTGTGACATTTTTAGAAGAGAAGCATCATATTGTCTCGAAAGATAATACATCATAGCAGAAGGAACATGAAAGGAATTTTCGAGTGTTTCAACACAACAATGTTCTTTTGATTTTTAAAGCATTTTATTTTCATTGGGAGACAAACGTTTCTACATTTAAACAATTCCATTTGTTCTCCCATCTTGGGAATCGAGTAGAAGCAAGTTCCTTCTAGTTTTCCAAGTATTCAACACTTTGGCTTATATGTGGACAGCATTTTAAAATTGACAGAGCCCACTCCCATTCATTTTCATATTTGGATCTCACAGCAACCATTTGAGATAGGTGGGCAAAAGAGTTATTGTCTTGTAGGTATGGAAACCAAAACTCTTAAAAACTGGCTAGTGTTCTTGCCTTTATCTCATTCTGCTGAATTCTTACTGGATCAAAAGACCTATTTTTCTCAAATATTTAATTAGATTTTAGCATGGTAACTTATCTTGAACTCTGCTTTCATCTGAGAAATTCTGTCATGGTACAATATGCTGGGAAAAAAATATGAAATGGTAAAAAAATGCAGGTTGAGATGAAGTGCCTGATTTTAATTTTTTTGGGGGAAGATAGCTTTTCTACTCAAATGGCAGAAATGAGTGGTAAGAAAGGCAGGGCTTTACCAAGGAATAGGCAAACATGATTATTAATTTGTTAATAAACCACATTTTTTTCCTGTAGCATTTATCATTTTCCTTTTATTGAGTCTACTATGTTTTTGTATTGATGATGAAGTACCAGATAAAAAATAATTAGACTTGGTAATTCTGTTTGTAGCTATAACTGATTATAGCCATTTTATGTAGCACAATGAAAAAAATTAGCTTGGAGTTTGATGAATCTGCCTTTTTTATAGCTTACTGGATTGTCAATAATACTTCATCATAACTTTGCAAGTTATTTTTATAAAACTTTAAAATTGGCCTTGGCTTTGATAGGGCCCCAGGGGTTGGGAGCATCTCTGCTTAGTTACCCCATCTCCTTTTCTATCTCTATTGCTTCAAAGGTTCTCTTTCTCTCTCTACACACACACACACACACACTTACACACACACACACACACATTTCCCCTACAAATAGTAAATAGTTGGCTGGACTTAACATTCTAATAAACATAGAGTTACTTTAATACATTTATCTCATTCTTCTGAATTGACTGGTTGCCTTGGAATTTTAATTTATTCGAAAGAATGTTTACGAGGGTTCGTGCGTCAGCACGTGCTGGCCGTTGAGAAGGGGTGGTGCCAGCCATGGCCGGTGATGGCGACGGTGATGGCGATGGCAAGCCGACCCCACTTAACCACAAACTGACCAACTACCACGGTGAGCCCTTCCTGATTGGGGTCAGCGGGGGCACGGCCAGCGGCAAGTCCTCCTTTTGTCTAAAGGTTATGCAGCTTCTGAGGCAGAGCAAAGTGGAGTGCCAACAGAAGCAAGTGGTCATCCTGAGCCAGGACAACTTCTACCATGTCCTCACTTCAGAGCAGAAGACCGAAGCCCTGAAAGGTCAGTTCAATTTCCATCACCCAGATGCCTTTGACAATGAACTCATTCTCAAAACTCTCAAAAAAATCACCAAAGGGCAAACCGTGCAGATTCCGGTGTACGACTTTGTGTCCCATTCCCGGAAGGAGGAGACAGTCACTGTCTACCCCGCGGAAGTGGTCCTGTTTGAAGGCAGTTTGGCATTCTACTCCCAGGAAGTGAGAGACCTGTTCCAGTTGAAGATCTTCCTGGACTCAGATGCAGACACCCGGCTCTCCCGCATAGTATTAAGAGATGTCAGCGAAAGAGGGCAGGACCTGGAGGAGATTTTATCCCAGTATGTTACTTTCACCAAATGTGCCTTTGAGGAATTCTGCTTGCCAACAAAGAAATACGCGGATGTGATCATTCCTAGAGGGATAGACAATCCAGTGGCCATCAACCTCATCATGCAGCACATCCAGGGCATCCTGAATGGAGAGCTTTCCAAGCGGAAGACCAATGGCTGTCTCAATGGCTTCATTGCTAAATGCAAGCCCTCGGAGTCCAGCATCTGGCTGCACTGACTGTGTCTGCCTCTAGCTGGCCGCTCCAGGAGATGGAAAGAGGCAGCAGGGAACTCTGGTTGTCTCTACATACAGTTTCCTATGACACTGTGTATTTAAGAAAGCAATATGTAGATGAAATTCCCTTAATCTTGAAACAGAAGTTGACCCTGAGCCTACATGATGAACTGTGCCAACTGTTACTGGTAATTATGAAGCCAATGTGTAACCAGTTATATATACATGAATATTTATGGAGCACCCACTATGTGCTATGTACTGTTCTAGGGCTTAGGGGTAAAGCAGAGAAGAAGACAAGAATAAATCTCTGACCTCATAGAATATACATTCAGGAGTTAGGAGAGACAGAATTAAACAATAAATGAAATTGTGCTCTATGTCATTTATGTACTCTATGTCATTGTTATGGAGTAAAACAAAGGAATGTGGGGGGACAAGGAGTGCCCCTGGGTAAATGGGAGAGGGTGCCATTTAGAATTGGGTGGCAAGGGAAGGCCTCACTGAGAGGGCACCCTTTCAGTGAAGACTTGAAGAAGTTCAAGGAATGATACATGCAGGTATCTGGGGAAGACAACAGGCCAGGTGAAGGGAGAACATCAAGTGCAGAGTCCCTGAGATAGACCTATGTGTAGCCAAGTCTGTGAAATGTCAGGTGTTTGGAGCTGAGTAAAGGAGGCAGAGGATGGTAAGAGACAAAGTCATAGGTCACATGGAGGAGTAGATCATGGAGGGTCTTGTAGTCCAGCACAAGGACTTGAAGAGGTTGGAGCCCAGTACAAGGGTTTTCACAGAGAAGCAATATGATCTGACATGTTTTAACTGGATCACTCTGCCTGCTGTGTTGAAAACAGACTTAAAGAAGCCACAGTGGAAGCAGCAATCTGCAGTGGACCAGGACAGTAAGAGAGATGGGGTTCTAGATGTATTCTGAAGGTATTACCAACAGGGGTTCCTTTTCATGGAGTGTGACTGTGAGAAGTCAGGATGACTCTAAGGATTTTGACAGAACAGGAATGATGGGATTGTTATGAATTTAGATGGAGAAAATCAAGGAGGAACAGGTTTAGGAGGAAAGTCTGGATTTTGGTTTTGGACATGTTAAATTTGAGATGCCTATTAAATATTCAAGTGGAGCTATTGAGGCAGGTAGATGTACATATCTTGGCTTCAGAAGGTATATATACACCCCCACACCCCCCATACACACAGGATGGGGCAAAAGTAGTTTTACAGTTGTTAATAGGGAAAATAATACAATAGATAAATAATAATACAAGAATAAATGGTGTTTCACATACTCACAACTGTAAACCCACTTTTGTGACACCATATATATGAGATGTCAGCATATAGGTGAAAAGATGGGGGACATCTCTAATAGTGTCAACAATAAAAATAAAACAACAATAAAAATATGAAACATGAATTCACCAAGGGAGTAAGTGTAGAGAAGGGAAGATGTGTGAACACTGGGCCATGTGACCCTCTAACATTTAAAGGTCAATGAGTTTGGGAAGACTGAAATAGAGATGCCACTGAGGTGATCTGAGAGACCCCATATATATGGCTGACATAGTAAATGCAGAACAAAATTTGTTGTTTCCAGGAGTCCCATCACTCTGTTAGAGCTTGCACTCTCCCTCAGTTTGGGGGGAGGGCTTCAGAGTTGACTGTACGTAAGGGAACTCCTCACTCATTTAAATATTTGGTAGGAGATAATTTCCTCATAATTTTGTTACAAGATGGCAGATACACTGGGCAGTGACAAATGTGTCGAAGTAAATATTGTAATAGAACCACTTTTTGTTCTAGTGAATGCAGTGTATTATAATTAAGACATCGTTGTACTCCATCATCATGACAGGTCAATTTAGTACTTTGCCAATTTCTTTCTTTCTTTCTTTCTTTCTTTCTTTCTTTCTTTCTTTCTTTCTTTCTTTCTTTCTTTCTTTCTTTCTTTCCTTTTTTGATTTGGGGGGTAGGGTGTGATAGGATAGAGAAGAGCTGATAGAGACCAACCAATTGAACATTTGACATTGTTTATTCTTACATTCAACATTAGGTCACACAAAAGAGGACCCAAAAGCTGTTTTTCACCTCAGTCACCATCCTTGCTATACAAATATCTTCTGAAGTGAAAGGTCAAGGCCGTGTGTATTATGAACTGAAAGCTCAGCCCATCTTTTGATTTTTACTTTCCCTGAAAGTTGTCTGTCAGTATCTGTCATTTGTAAGAAACAGTTTAGAAAATCAGTCAGCTGATGCAAATTCTGAGCATAGCTTGAACTCCCGGGTGAGCTTTCCTAAAGCACAATGGCACTGCAGCATCCTCACTGGTACCTAGGAATAGTACTAATTAATTTTCAGTGCCTTTCCCCACCTGAGAATTTTGGTCAGAAAGACTCATTTATGAAAGATGGCCTGGAGCATATTTAAGCACAGAGCCCTTTAATTGGTGTGAGTGAGCAACAGTTGGACTTTCTGAGTTGAGTTCTGCCATGGTTAAACTGAGTGCATAGAGACAATACTAATTGCCTCTTAGATCCCAAAAGGAGAAGAGAGAAGGAAAAAAAGAAAACCAAGCAGGAAATCATCCTACTGCATTACTCCACAGGCATTGTTTCTATGGTTTGTTTCTTCATATGAACTCTACTTTGAAAAGAAAATATTTGAATTATAAACAGGCAGTGGAGCAGTGGGACTACATAATACTTTTTGTAATTTGATATAAATTTCAAAAATCTCTTTCTTTGAGTCCATACCTTGAAGGGAAAAGGCTTAATGTTTGAACCTGTTAGATTTTCTGAAAATGTCATTTTCTTTTTGGGATAGGCTTATTGAATTTAGTCCCCTGTTGCTTTAAATACTGAAAGATTCTCTTGGCAATGATACACATACACACATGTACACACATGCAGCTAGATTTTGAAAGCTTTTCATTTCATAAGAGAACTGTCAGATTACTGAGAGAATAAAGAGTATAGAGTATGTGCCCAATTATAAGACATGTTTTATAAGGAATGAATCATGCTTTTAGGCAGGTAAGCTATGTATAAACTCTTTTCATAAATAAAATGTGTATGAATCCAAGAGAAATTGGGAAGGGAGACAGAAATACTGGTAATGCTGTCATACTTGTCTTCTGTGCTATGTTCTTAAGGCCACTGTTCATGATTAAGAGACAAGCTGGCCACCCGGAGACCTCTAAGGTCACAGTCTGTATGTTTGCACTGATCTGCTAAGAGATCCAGGGGAAAGCACTTCAATTTTCCCTAATGAGCTTTTCTTAATGTGCTGAAATGAACATGATGAGGTAGCAAGAGCCAAGCTTTACCAAGTCCCAGGTCAGCATACCACAGCCAACTCCACACAGCACTGCTAGAATCACTGGCACTTTGCTGGCTGGTCAGTCACCACATCCGAAACGTCCATTTTCAAAAATGCACACCTTGGACCAATTTGTAGGACTTGCCCTTTATCTAATCGCTTCAGATTTTGACAACTGGTTTGAAATACTGAATCTTAGGCAAAAAAGCCTCCTTTTAATTGAAACTGCTCATTGTATGATGAGATTTTCAGTTCACATGTAGCTGCTGCTCACCCTAGCAGGAAATGAAGACAATGGATTTTGCAGTTGTTTTCTTCTAGTGTCCTGTTATTGGAGTATGAGCAGATGTGAATGGAGGACTGTTCTCTGTCATGTTTCTTGGCACAGGTATGTGCCTTGTTGACACCTTTGCTCAGAGCTTTCTCCCTGCCTGTGCCAACAGGTTTTGTCTCACAGCTTAACTTCACCCATGCAGAGCAGTGTGATACAAGACCTGATTATTTTGTGTGATGTTTCCTCCTTTACTTTATATTTATGCACTCATTTGTTCACTCTGTTTTTCTAGAAATGACTATGGGAAAGCTCCTGTGATACTTTTTATTAAGTGGTAAGCAATACCTGAAAATTATAGAGCTGCAAATAGAATGGTTATAAAGTTATAAAGCTCTAACTGAAAGCTACTAAAGAAATATGAGGCAGGCTTCTGGAGAATCTGGGATGACATTGGGGCTGATGTGATGCAGATGTCTCCAGAAATGCATATAAGTATCAGTTGTTTAAATCTCTCTCCTCTTCCTTTGTTGCAGAAGTGTCATTCTACCTTCTTTCTGAGGATCTGTACCCCCTCCAGTTCCCTGCCAGACCTTGCTTCATCAGGTATCTTCTCTCCATAGTTCTTGAAGTTCTGTCTTTTTCCTGGAGGCTTTCTCTCACCTGGAAAATGTTCTCAAGCCTCCCCTAACTCCCAGCTGATTCCTGTCACCTTACATCACAGCCCTTATCCCTTCCCTGCATTCTGTAGTTATTGAGCTGAAAGTGCTTATTCAGTGTGTATTACAGGCTCAATCATGTCCTCCCAGAATCTGTACACTGAAGTCATAACCCCAGTACCTCAGAATGTGACCTAATTTAGAAATGGAGTCTTGGCCTGGGTAGCTTATTTGGTTAGAGCATCATCCACATATGCTAGCGTGGCTGGCTTGATCCCTGGTCAGGGCATATGCAGGTGTAAACCAATGAGTGAATCATTGGGTGGAAAAACCTCTCTCTCTCTTTTTCTCTCCTCCTTCCACTCTCTAAAAACCAATATATATATAAATTAAAACAGTAATATAGTGTTTATAGAGATAATCAAGTTAAAATGGCATCATTAATGTGGGCCTTAATCCAGTAAGACTGATGACCTTATAAAAAGGGGAAATTTGGACACAGAGACTGGTAGACACTGAGGGAAAACAATATGAAGAAACACAGGGAGAAGATGGCCACCTACAAGCCAATAAATGGCTGAGGCCACCAGAAGCATGGAAAGGGACACAGAATAGATTCTCCCTCAGAGCCCTCAGAAGGAACCAAACCTGCTGACAATTTGATCTTGGACTTTTAGCTTCCAGAACTGGGAGACAATACAGTTCTGTTGTTTCAGCTCCCCAGTTTGTCAGAATTTGTTAGGGCAGCCCTAGGACACTAGTGCAATGAGCACAAATGTGATTTCCTAAGGATGAAATCCAAAGACCCTTTCTTACTCACCTTGGTCAACTCCTCTGACCTATCAGCCACTTTCTGTTTAAAAATGGAGGCTCAGCATGATGAGATACAGTATACCAGAGTACCAGAGTTAGGCCAAGCTGGGCTCAAATTCTTGGGTAATTCTATTCATCTTCTCTATACCCACAAAATAAAATTTTTATGTACCACATATGGTGTTTGTGAAGATTACATAAGATAATGTATGTAAAATATGTACCATACAATAAGCGCAATATAAATAAAAAAATAAATGTTAGCTCTGTAACTGGGTTGGGAAGAATCTAGACATTGGCTAGTCAGCTGAGATACCAAGTTACATGGTAGAACTCTGGAAGTGAGAGACTGAGCATGGCTTAGCCACGGTAGGTGTTTGCTCATCCTCCATGCTCTCACCTTGCTCACTATACTTAGCAGGCTATATGCTTTCAGCTATGCGTTTGCTCTCTTATTAGATTTTGAGATCATTAGTAGTGGACATAGTAAATATTTGATGAATGAAGAAATAACTGAATGGGACAAATCTGAAAGTGCATCCAAGGGTGAAGTGTTCATGTTGTTGTATCAAGGCTCAGTGTGGAAAGTAATGAATTGTATGAGTCTGCAAGATAGCAGAAGCTGCTATTAAGTTGATTGTTTGGACTGAAATGTGTTTTTCTGAAGTTCTCAACAACTCTATCTTCCAGGACTTGCTAAAAAAATAATTTGGTAAATCACGATTGGAGTCAACCAGAGTGGGTGATGAAAATGTACTTTCAATATATTTTTTGAAACTGTATATATACTAGTATTGTATATCGCTGTCACTTTTTAATTGTTTCCTTGTGCTACTCAGATGCAGAGATAACATCAAGACTAATCTTTTAAAATGTTTGAATTTTTTTAACAGTTTCTCACTTTAAGAATGCAGAATGACGAACCAGAAAGAGCATTCACTTTAGGAGCCAAAAATTTATGGTAGTAATCCTAGAAATCACAAATATATCAGAACTTGCTAGTTCCTATGTTATTTAAAAAAGTAAGATGGATTATCACAAAAATAGACTTCCTCAAAAGCAACCCAAGTACCCATCAATAGAAAAGTGGATAAAAAAGCTGTGGTACATATATATGATGGAATATTACTCAGCAATAAAAAAGAATGAAATATTTCCTTTTGCAACAGCATGGATGGACCTAGAGGGTATTATGCTAAGTGAGATAAGTTAGTCAGAGAAATACAAATATCATATGATTTCACTTATATGTGGAATCTAAAGAACAAAGTAAGTGAACAAACAAAATAAAAGTAGACTCATACATATAGAGAATAGACTGACAACTGTCAGAAAAGAGAGAGGGTTTGAGGCAGGGTGGAAAAGGTGAAGGGATTAAGCAGCAGAATTGGTAGATACAGAATAGTCACAGAGAGTCCGGCCAAGATGGAGGCGTAGGTAGAAACACTGTGCCTCCTTGCACAACCAAAATTAAAGACAACAAAGATTTAGAAACCAAAACACAACAAGAACAGATCAAAAATTTAACTGTACGGAAGTCTGACAACCATTCATCTAGACCAGTAAGAGGGGCGAGTTGGCAGCTGGCAGAGAGGGGTCATGGCAGGAAAAAGCAGTGGCTGGCAGACTCAGGTGCACAGTTGGTGCAGGGCTAGCAGACCCTGGGCATGGGGAGGAAACAAGCAGACCCACTGAGGTGTGCAAGACTGCTGGCTGACCACGGTCACACATTCGTGCACAGATAAACTAGGCAAAAACAGACATCAAGACAGACCATGCAACCCAAGGCCCCAGTGCAGGGAAATAAAGCCTAAGAGCACTGATTGAAAACACTCCATGGGTTGAAGTCCTGGGAGAGACTCCCAGCTTCACAGGAGAGATTGTTGGAGAGACCCACAGAGTCCTAGAAAGTACACAAGCTCAACCATCTGGGAATCAGCACCAGAAGGGCCCAATTTGCTTGTGGGAAGTGGTGAAAGGGATTGAAATACAAGTGGAGCAAGCGCCATTGTTCCCTCTTGGACCCCGCCCCCACATACAGCATCACAACCCAGCAACTGGAATGCCCTGCCCTGGTTAACACCTAAGGCTCCACCCCTCATACGTAACAGGCACCACCTGACCAAAAAATTATGGCTCAAATGGAAGAAAAAATCAGAACCCCAGAGCCAATACTTTTAAGTGACCAAGAGATAGCCAACCTATCAGATGCACAGTACAAAGCACTGGTGACCAGGATGCTCACAGAACTGGTTGATTTTGGTCACATATTAGATAAAAAATGAAGGCT
>PVKM010051405.1:0-10467 GCA_004027735.1 Carollia perspicillata
AGGAAATTGAATGCATCTGGAAGATGAGATCTTTCTGTGCCCCATGGCCTGTCTTCCCACCAATCACTACAGAGGAAGTTTTTGAGCTCCTTCCCCCTGACACCAGATTCCATCCCTCTCATCTACTCACTCTTTCCCACATCACAGTTTTTCTCAACCCACTAAATTATTCCCAACAGCACCCAAACATAATGTCATTTCTCCCTTCTGAAAAATGATATCCTCTTCTAGCCCCAGAATCTCCTTAGAGACACTGCCCTGATTCTCTACTCCCTTTGTAGATATCTCCTTAAAACAATTTTTGCTTGCTGCCTACAGTTCCTCTCTTCCCATCCGTCTTGAGCTCACTCTAGTCAGGTTCTTCCATCTGTCCACTAAAACCAGTGTTGTCAAAGTCCCAGTGGCTCCACACTGCTAAATCCGTCAGCAGCATTAATTCACTCCTTCATCTGCCTCCCCTTTAAACCTTTCTCCACTTGGTCGGGGGGACGCACATTCACAAAATCACCTCCTCAGAATCCTCTTCTCCCTGACCTCTAAATACTGGCATTTCCCAGGTCTCTGTCCTTGGGTCTCTTCTCTTTAGCTATATTCACTACTGGCTTTAAATCCCATCTTTATGCTGTTGACTCTGCCCTGGCATAAATGCCATGTTTTTTTTTTCCCCCACAAGACATTTTGTTCGGGGGATTCACCTGTGTTGCAAACATCTGTGGTTCATTCATTTTGCCACAGCTTCTCTCAAACCTGATATTTTCCAACTTTGAAATTACTGCTATTCTGACCAACATAATATCATCTATCACTGTGATTTGATTTTTCATTTCTGATTCCAACAAGTCTAGCATCTTTTCGTGTATTCATTGGTCATTTAGTTTACTCCTCTTTCAAAGGCCAGTTCATTGCTTTTGCCTATTTTTCTATTGGGTTGCTCGTCTTTTCCTATTTGATTTTTCAGGATTTTTAAAATCTATTCTGCATGTTTCCCCTTTGTTAGTTGTGTGTTGCAAGTATCTTCTTTCAATTTTTTGGCTCCTCTTTTTAGTTTCTTTATGGTATCTTTTGATAAACAAAAGATACTAATTTTAATGTGTTCTAATATATTTGAACTTTTATGATTTATGCTTTTTGTATCTTGCTTAAAAAATATTTTCCTATCCAAGGTCATAAAGAGATTCTTCTAAAACTTTTACATTTGCATTTTACATTTAAATCCTAAGGGAGATTAATTCTGGTTTATGTTATGAAGTGAAAGTTAATTTCTTTCTCTATGGATAATTAATTGTTCCAGCATTATTTACTTATCAGTCTCTTCTTTTTCCACTTACTTGTAAAGCCAGCCATTTATATCAGATATCTGTATACATGTGAGTCTGTTTCTGGGATCTCTAATCTGTTCCATGTGTCTCCTTGTCTGCCCTTTATCTATATGTGTGTATATTACACTGTATTAATTACTATGGCTCTATAGTAAATCTTGATACCAGTAGCCCCCCAATTTTCAAAAGTTCACTTTACACCACCTTGCTTTTAAAAAAGACCTACATTAGTACCTTTTTTTGCAAGCCAAAAGAAATCTGAAGAGAATTTTTGCCTGTATGAAAAAAGGCAAAAAAAAAAAAAAGCTAGCATTTTGCAGTGAGCTGTTAGAGGCATCGTATTCCAGGAGAGTGAGAGTGGTTCTGCCAAGCTGCTTCTCTGGAAACTGCACTCAGCATCTCAGCACTAAGCCATGTAGCTTCAAACTCTGTCTGTGAGGATCTGTGCTTCATCTCAATTTATTTTGTGCATCCGCTAGCAAAATATGTCCTAAGGTAATTGTTTCTTCATTTTATGCCATTTTGATCTTACGAAATGTTTCATAAGAACACTCTGTTTTCAGATAGCAGGTAAAACCTGTATGGAGGGTTTCCATGGATTTCTTTCTCTTTTTTTTTGGGTGGGGGGGGTAGATGTCTTAACTAATCTTAGCTCTTGGTCATTTATCTAAACTTCATATTGCATTAAAAAACCTCTGTTGAGATTTTGATTTGATTTATTCTGAATCTACAGATCAATTTAAGAAGAATGTACATCTCTAATATTCAGTCTTCTGACCCATGAATATAGTATGCCACTTCATTTACTAAGGTTAACTTTAATATCTTTCAATAAAGTTTAATCAACTTCAAAAACTTGTATATCTTTTATTGGACTTTTTCCTTAAATATTTTTTATTATCATTGCTTCAGTAAATTTTATTCTTCATTTAAATAAATGCTCATTCCTGGTGTATTAACATGCAGTAAAATATTGATCTTATATCTAGTTAAGTTGCTAAACTTTCTTAATAGTTCTAGTGGTTTGCATAAGATCTTTTGGAATTTCTGGGTAGAGTATGATATCATCTACTAATAATGACCCTGTTCTTTCTTCCTTTTCAATCCCTCTATGTTTTTATTTCTTTTTCATGTCTTATCATACTGGCTAGTACCTCCTAAATTCTTAGATTTCAGATAAATTTAGGTTTTAGCCCATGAACCAAGTGGTCTGAGACTAGGTTATAATTTTCAGGATTTCAGAACCTCTGTTTCAAAGTGAGTTTTCAAATTAACAAGAACCAATCACAATAAATGTTTTCAGAGCACTTTAGTATTTACAAGTATTTCTCAGCCAGCATCGCAATGATCCTTATGAAAAGCAATGTAAGGTAGGAATTACTACAATGGTAATTTTACAGATGAGGAAATTGAAGGATCTTAAACAGTGGTTCAGAGGACCATCTGGCTAGAAAGCTGGGGAGCTGTCGCCGGGTGGATGACTGTCCAGACCCACTCCAGTGTTATAATTTTTCCTGAGTGGAAGTGGCTCTGGTGTCATGTATCTCTAGCACTGTCATGAAATCATCAGATATGTCAAAGAATTTCCTTAACCCACTGGGCTTTTTTAAAACTTGGCATTTTTTAAACTTATTTGATAAACCCAAATTGATTGTTACATGCTGAGTTGAGCGGGGGGGAGTGGGAAAGATGTCAAACACACTGCCCTAGAAAGATATACATGTAAAAAATAAATTCACCATAAGAAAAATGTATTACATCAAAAAAATCTGCTTCTTTCTAACTACCAACTTAGAGTTTTCCACATTGCCCTTAACACGTAGCACTGGGTTGCTGGATCTTATACTAGTTTATCGTTCTGATGACTTTGTTCCAGGTTTGTTTTCTATATACAGTAGGAACAGGAACACTTGCTCCTTGGTCAACACCTTGGACATGAATAAGCCTCATCTGTGTAGAATGTGGTCACAACAGGAAGTCGAGAGTCAAGCTTTCAAGAAGTGGTGTTATAACCATGGTAGCCTTTAGGGAGGGGAAGTACCCATCCCATCCCTTGTCTTCTCTGAGGTGGCTTCCCAGCAAGCCCCAAATCTGCCCTTGGTGCTCCAACCCTACTGGCTTCTGGCCTCCCCAATGGCAAAGGAAGGGACTCTCTTTGAGGAGTAGATTCAAGAGTGCTAACAAGGCCCCTTCACTCCCAGCCTCCCCGTTTGTAATTTCACCCAAATTCTCCCATTAGAACTACATGGCCCACTTGTAGGTAGAGATGGCAGGGATTGTATCTCATGCCCATTTGCCAGATGAGAAGACTGAGGCTCGGCGAGGTTAGGGAATATGACACATCTTCATAGCCAGGTAGCTCTGGAAGAGAGGACAGAAGCAGGCGAGGTCTCCTGAGACCTCAGGTCAGAACTGGCCCCTGAGGGGCCACTTCTGCTGCACTTTATTAGCAAAAACCCCAAGGCAGCCTAAATTGAGAGTTTGGGAAAAAAGACTCCAGCCATAGCTGTAAGAGGTGTGGACACATGGAGAGGGAAAGAACTAGTGCCATTTTGCAACCAACCTGCCACACCGTTCCCTGGGTTAGCCAAGAGTGAGTCCAGGCCATTCCTGACCACCTCCCATGCCATCCTGCACCCACAAGTCTTGTGGGATCTTCCTGACTTTGCACAGTGGCCTCAGGGGCTATTTCGGTGAGAACCTGAATCCAGAAATGGTGCACAAGTTCTCTGTGCATATGCCACTTCACTACCACTCTGTGTGCAACACACACACTCAGTCATGCTCACACACTCAAACACACCTACACATGCCCACATACACTCACGTGTTCACATCCCCATACAAGTCACACACATACACCACATTCGCATCCACACACATTCTCACACTTATACATGCTCACATACTTACAGGCACCCACATTCATACATATACTCATGCATGCTCAGACATGTTCACATGCACACACCCACACATATGTTTTCACAGGCTCATACTCCCTCACACATGTTCACCTTCGCACACATATCCTCACCAATGCACCCTCACACACATTCTCACACTGACTCACATGCATGCTCACACCCACACACCCTTACTCTGCCGCTGCCCCTGGAAAGCTGTGCACTGCCTGGCTCCTCTTATCTAACACTGGACAAGTTCAAGGGAACAAAAGTCAGGCGCCCTCCTGGTTACCCTCAGAATTTCAGCCACAAGAAGGTGAGAGCTAATGTGGACCCCACTAACAGTGGGACCCAAACAGACCACTTGCTTCCTTGGGACTCAGTTTCCCCTTCTGCAGATTGAAGGAAGGAACTAGACTGTCTCTCATGAGGCCTTTGTGGCTGGAAGTCTGCTATTCCACCAGCAGTGTCCTAGGCCCCTCTGCAGGGCCTGGTGGGTGAAGGACTCAGCCCTGGGAGGGACTGAACTTCCCAGAGGCAGCAGCTCCCAGCAGAGCGGACTCCCAAGCCCCACATGAACAGCGAACAGTGAGGCTTTCACAGGAAAATATGTGTGAAGTCGGGAGAGGCAGCTGGGGCAGAGCAGAGACAGCGCCGATAGAGCACAGCGGCCGGTGCAGCGGAGGTGGCGGCCCGGTGAGTACCCACTGCCCTGCCAGGAGCTATGGCCCAGGCCGGCCAGTCCCTGAGCTGGAACAGGGGAAACTGGGCAAGAGCATATCAGGTCCCCCACAAAGAGAAAGAAAGACACAGGGTCAGAGGAAGTTGTGACCCATGGGTCCTTACCCCACGGGTCACTAAGAGGGGGTAGGACAGCTCCCAGGGTGGTCTGAACTACTAGCCTTCCACTGACAGGGACTCACCAGCTTAGGACCCATGGGCCCCACCACACAGGTGGCATGGGGGGCAGAGTTCAGGAGGAGCATCTGCCTTCTGTCCTCAAAGCTGGTCACTAAGATGACTCGGGTATCCCCTAGAGACCCTAGGAGCCTAACCATCCTGCCAGGGAAATGGAGTCTTCCTCTCCACTTACTCCCGTCCTCAACCCCAGGTGGGGCAGAAAGGTGGTTCCAACCCAGATGCAGGTGTTCCAAGGGAAAGGGAAGGACCTGGCTGGGCTCCTGAGCCAGAAAGGGGCTTAGAGGCAAATGCTGTCTCAGCCCTCATTTACAGACGGGAAATGGCGGCCCAGAGAAGGGAAGGGGCTGTTCCCTCTAGGCCCTCAGTGGGGGTTGGGCAGCAGAGTGCAGTGGATGGAGCCTGATGAGCCCAGGTGGGAGAAGTGGTCCAGTCTAGTGGGTGTGGCGTGAGGAGGCCTGCCCTCCTCCATCCTGTGTCTGCATCTGTTGGCATCCTTTCCAGGCCAGTGGGGCAAGCTGGGCCATCCTAGAAGGGCTGGGATTGGAGGAGCCGATGCCACAGTGTCAGACTTAGATGGACGGAGCAAATCCCTGCCTGGTCAACAATGTGACATGACTAGGACACAGGGCTGTAGCCTGGGGAAGTAGACAGGCATCCTCAGAGGCCTGAGGTACCTCTCCTCTCACCAACGTCACAGCCAGCCATTTGACAGGTGGGGAAACTGAGACCCAGAGGTTAAGCACCTGGCCCGCCCGAGGTCATGAAGCTGATTAAGCTCTCAGAATGGTGGGGTAGATTCCTCCCAAGCTAGCCCAGGGCCATGGCCTCACCCACTAAACAAAGCTGCCTCCTCCCAGATGTGCAGCTGTGCAGCCCTCCCTCCCCCTTCCCCCATGTGCTCCTGGGCATTTCATCCAAGACAGAGCTTCTGTCCTCCAGCTGGTAGTGCCCCCTCACGCTGCTCCAGCTGGGCATTAACCAAGCTGCTCCTGGCTTCTCGGGAATTAAGATGATGCCCAGAGATGCTCACGGGACCAGTCCTGGCTGCTCAGGGCTGGCTCAGCCTGTGACTCCAGGTGGCCTGTGAGGCGGCTCAGCCCAACTAAAGGCAGTATGTTTGTGGGTCAGTGCAGGACCAGGAGATGTCGAATAAGTCCAGGGAAGCCAGTGGGGTCCTTGTCCTGGGGCTCGCAGAGGCCGTCTGGTGCAACCCCTGGGTCTGACTGTGTAGTCACGAGATCGAAGGAGCTGCTGGGAGCTGGGGAAGAGCAGGGGTTGGAGTCAGAGGACCTGGGTGTGCTTGTCTTCAGAGTGACAGGTGCGCTGGCTGGTGTGGCTGGAGCATCATCCCGTGCACCAGACGGTTGGGTTTCGATTCCCAGTCAGGGCAAAGTGACGGGCAATGAGCCCTCTCTCCTGCCTGCCCAGGAGAAGCTTCCAGGAAGAGCACAGTTCACCTCACCCCAAGTTCCAGAGGAGCCAGGAGCAACTGGAGGAGGTTTTAGGGACCCATCAGGACCACCACCCCCCGTCCCATCTTACAGATGGGGAAACTGAGGCATGTGGAAACTAAGTGACTGGCATGTGGAGAATAGGTGACTGGCCTGAGATCAGCCACCTTACTTAACATCTCTGAGCTCAGTTTCCTCATCAACAGAATGGGAAGGATAATGGTGCCTCCCTCCTAAGGTTGTTAACTGCAGTAGAAGCTAAAAAGCATTGAACGCCTCCTGGCATTGGGCTAGGCACCAGATGAGCATTCTCTCTGTCAAAACTCACAGCGGTTGTGTCAGGGTGAAATCGGGGCAGTCGGTGCCTTTCCTGGCTGCTCTCGGGGGCGGCCAACAGCCCAGCGTTAGCCATCAGAGCGTCCAATTTTGTGTCATGTCACAACATGAACTAGGGCACCTGGGTCCTCAGCCCAGTACAAGGCAGGTCGGAAGGGGCCTTGGTGGGCTTCCCCCTCACTTTCCCACCAGCTGCTCCTCCTCCCCCCCAACCCCAGCTGGAGAACTGTGTTTCCACCCTCCACAGGGCTGGAGGACGGGCAGGAGGAGGTGAGGGTGACAGGGAAACGAGCCACCAGCCTTGAGACCTGCAGTATTTAAGCAGACTTCTCTGCAGAGGTGTTCCGATGGGGGTCTCTCTCCTGTGCACCTCCCCCAACAAGTCTTCCCCAAAACGCAGGGGGTGCATGTCCATTTCTCCAAATCTCCCTTAGAGCCAGCCCCTCCGTCTGGTCTGAGGGTGAACAGGATGCAGCCCCGCCCCAACACACATCACCCTACGCGATCTTTTCTAAAATCTCTGTCAGTCTGCACTCCCCACCCTGCGGGTGAGGGTGTCAAAGTCATGTAGCAGGTTCTCAGCCACCTGCCACCACACCTTACCCCAGGATGTTGTCTCAGCTGAAACTTCTGGTTGAACATCTCTGACAAAGATGCCCAACCAGCCTCAAGGCTCACAGCCTGTCCCACCCACCAAGCCCACTGCTACTGCTGATCACCGGTTTCCGGTCCACGAAATGGGCCAAATGAGACCTACTGCACAGGGTAAGGCCCTACGGTCTCGTTCAGGTGACTGCTCTGTGGGGCCGACGAGGCTCCCACCGCCCATCCGGCTGTCGACAACAGGCCTATTGTGCACGTCGGGGTGTTTCCGGTGTCTCTGCCAGGGGGAACCGTCCCCCTTGGGGGACCGGGCGTTTCCCTCTTGCCTCCTGCCTGCCTCTGGTACACAAGCATCAGTGTTTAAATTCGTTCCTGGCTGATTGGTTAGCAAGGAAAACAGTTTTCTACCTGGTGGCACATAGCCAGGAGCATGGGCCAGGTGGCTTCTTAAACAGACAGGGGGTGGTCCCTGGCCTGAAGGTGCAGAGATGACAGTGGTGGCGGCTGGCGGGGGCAGGGGGTCTCCGTAGAGAGCGGAGGCTGCGAGCCTCGGAAACGGTGCCCCTTTCTTGCTCAGGATTTGCCACTTAACCCACTTTATCAGCAGACGGCCTATTTTTGTAGGTGTTTTCTCCACTCCTAAGGAGGGCGAGGTCTCTGTTTTACCACGGTTCTCACCGCCTGCCAGGAGAGGTGTCGTTAATGACGCACATGCTCCCCCTGGGGCCGCTCAGCCCGTCAGAGAGCAGGGGAGGCGCCCAACCGCGGCGGCGACCCTCGGGGACCCCAGAAAATCATCGCAAACGCGTCCCAAGTCGCCACGGGTCTCCGGCAGCTCTTACCTGTCCCTGGTGAAATGACAACTATTCAGGCAAAACAGTGAGGTTTTCACTGAGTGAAATTGGTTCCACTTAAAGGTTTTGTCCTTTTTGAAACCAGAAAAGCCGGCGTTCGGGCTGCCTGTCCCCAGACCCAGGAAGCAGAGGCAGGGATCGAATCTCTATGGACTCTATTCAGAAGGCCGGCGACCTGAGCAGACGGACGGGGTTCGCACCCTAACGGGTCTTACATTTTCTTTCAAGCCAGCCTTTTTATAATAGACAACAGAGTGCTGTGAGGGGTTTTGAAATTCCAGGAAAATTAGATCTAAAACAATTGCGGCATTCTCACCCTGGGCGGTTAGCTGTCCCCTGGGCGGGCAGTCCGTCTGTCCCAGGAACACAGAGGCTCGCGTCCAGGCAGTGGTCTTTAGCGGCGCCCCAAGAGGTCGGGCCAGGGTGGGCTGTATCTGCAGTTCCTGAAACCATAGCTTCAGCATGTGCCTGACCCACTAGGCTTATTAACTATTTACCTTAAGCTCACATTGCCCGACTCTTGAGTCCCCTGTCACTTGTATTCTAAAAGTGCATTCTTTCTCCCTCTCCGGTGTTAAATACTCCCTCTAGATGATGGTGAGAACATGGATGGTTTCTGTGTAGGAACCTGAGGAAATGGAAAGGTGGCCAGCTCACTCAGCCCCCGTTGGTTTTAATATACTGATCTGCAACCTCTGAGCACTTCAGAGCTACTACTTCAAGGAACAAAGTACAAGTCTTGATCCCTCACTCTGACAAAGGTGGGATTCAAACCCAGGAGTGGATGAATTTCATGAAAGTTGGCAGTTCTACTGGGAGATGGGGGTCCGGGGCCTATCCCAGTTCTGCCGCCGAGGTGCTGTGTGCCCATAGGAGATGCCCTTGCCCTCTCTGAGCCTCTGTTCTTAGGGCGGTGAGTGACGCAGGCTGTGAAAGAATTCACAGAGAAGAAATGCAGAGAGTAAAGGTTTTATTTTACTTTCCCAAGGCAGGGACAGGGCTGGGAGCGGAGCAATGCACCCGCACCACGCTGAGCGGCTGGGGCTGTGAGTTTCCGTTGGGTGACAGGGCGGTTGGAGAGCAGGATGTTTCAGCCAGGCTGCAGCTTGTCTCGAAGTTATCTCTGGGTGCAGGGTCCTGCGTCAGGTGGTCTGGCTTGTCCTGTTTCGCAAGTCCCAGGAGCCTCTGTGCCTTCAGGGCGCTTCCGGTAATTTTCTGGTCCTGAGGACAAAGGCTCATGAAACAATTTGGGTCAATCATGCTTCACAGGGCCCAGCCCACTCTGGGAAGAGGGCCTGAGAAAGGGGCTTATCTTCTATTGCCTGTTTCCTCATCTCTAAGCACAACCAATAACCAATAACCCACGCCGGTCTCTCCCTTATAAAGACGTGAGGGCCTAAATGTTCATTATTCACACCTCAGGAAGCAAAGACCTGGGGGCAGGCGGGTCCTCCTCAGTCCAGACCCTCCGTCCGTCTGCCCTCTCCCTCTCCACTCCCTCTCACTTCCTTGGGCTCCCAGACCAGGTGAGCTTCGGCAGCATCCTCGTGAAAGTCCAGGACACGTGCTGCCTGTCAGCACTCAGCCAGAAAACGGAGACAGGGATCGGACGATAACTGCCTTTTATTTTTTTTAATTTTAGTTGTTGTTCAAATACAGTTTTCTGTCTTTTACTCCCATCCCAGTCCACCCCCCCAGTGCTCCCCTCCTCCCTCCCCTTTCCATCCCCCTTAGTTTTTGTCCATGTGTCCTTTATACTTGTTCCTGTGACCCCTTCCCCTTTTCCCCCTGAAATTCCCTCCCCTCTCCCCTCTGGTTACTCTCAGCCTGTTTTCTATTTCAACGTCTTTGGTTATATTTTAGTTGCTTGTTTGGTTTGTTGCTTAGGTTCCTGTTAAAGGTGAGATCATATGGTATTTGTCCTTTACTGCCTGGCTTATTTCACTTAGCATAATGCTTTCCAGTTCCATCCATGCTGTTGCATAGGGTAGGAGCTCCTTCTTTCTTTCTGCCACATAGAATTCCATTGTGTATATGTACCATAGTTTTTTGATCCATTCATTTACTGATGGGCACC
>PVKM010051406.1:0-10487 GCA_004027735.1 Carollia perspicillata
TCTTCATTTCCTCTTGGCCCTTGCTGATAGTTTCTATTTCCTTTTTCATGCTGATGCAATTTGCAGTGAGTTCATTGTAGTTTCCCTGCAGTTTCTGGTAGCTCATTGTAAGCTCATTGAACTTCCTTATAATCATTGCTTTGAACTCTATATCTGATAGTTGCCTTGCCTCTATTTCATTTAGCATTCTTTCTGAGGCTTCCTCCTTTCCTTTCACTTGGGGATTGTTTCTTTGTCTTACCATTGTTTGTGAGACTCTTCTTGTTAGCCTCAGCTTCTTAAATTGATCTGTTCTGCCTCCCTGGGTTTATGGTGTGAACTTCTGTGGTAGAATACCTGTGAGATTCAGTGGTGTAGTCTCATTGATGTCCCAAGCTCAATAGTCTTGGATTGTCATTTTAGTTGGTTCTATGTTTGTCCTTGGGTTTTGATTGTTTTGGGGTCTTTCTTTGGTGGGTCCTTCTCACCAGCTGGCTAACTGAGGGTCACTCTGTCCACCACCTCTTGTGTTTTGTTGTGCTGGTGAGGGCAGGTTGTGCTGAAGCTGGTTCTTCCCTGTGTACAAGGTTTTGAGGATTCTCTTTTGCTCTTGTTCAGTTGTTTGTACTGGGTTGTTTCTCCACTATTTAGTTGTTTTTCCAGATAGGTCCTGGGTTGAGGTTTTTGTGGTTTCCACTCCCTCCTTCACCTTCTGTTGTTATCTGCTGGTGGTTCCTTTGTTGTTGGGTTTTCTCTTTCAGTGGGTATCCTGGTGTTCACCACTTCAACCTACTCTTTTTTGTGATCAGTTGGAGGGGCAGGAAAAATGGTTTAAGACAGCAAGAGAGTATTCTATGATATTTACAGTAGCAGACAGTAGAGAAGAGATAGGAGATCCTTTGGATATGTATAGTGTTAACCGTGATCTTCCACCCAACTAGCCACTTTTTAGAAAGAATGGAAAGAAGATAAAACTCTTGTTGGGGAGGGAAGGGTTGTGAGTTGGATCTAGAAAGCAGTGAGGTTGTGGGAGGTCATATTCTGAGGAAAGGTAAGAGTAAAGGAATGTAAATAGTTGTAGTATGTGAGAGAATAGAGTTAACCACTACAGTAATAGAGTTCAGGAAACTGTGAAGTGGGCTAAGATCCAGGAGGGGTATTGTGAAGTATTTACAATTGTATGCAACAGCTATTATTTACAATAATATTAGAGCAAGAACCATTTTACAGAATCTATGTGATCTGGATCATAAGAATAGGGAGTATAGGACCTTGGGCAGTGTGCTAAAGGAACACAAGTGACATGAGGGACAGTAAACTAGCAATACACTGTGAGTGAGAGAACAGGGGAAACTTGTCAAATGATACAGTATAACCAGCCAAGCAAAGAAGACTATACAGGAAGAGGAGGAATACAAAAATACTATTGAAACAAAAGATGTAAGAATAATGAAAAGATAATAATGCAAATACACAATGTCTTGCAGGTTCTCTGTAATAGCAAAGTGAAAATTTTCTCACTGTCTCAACTTTTGGGATGCCCCCTCTTTGGGTCCAACTCTGGTCTTTTCACAGTTCCAGGTTTTTTGTCTCCCTTGTGGGTATTTTTTTTCAAAAGCGGGAGAAGGGAGGAAGAAGAGATAAAATTGGAACGAAAGGAAGAAGGAATAAAACAAGAAAGAAGGAAAGAGAGGAAAAAGGTATTGAAAGATAAAACAATAGTAAAAATTTAAAGAATAAAAGATTATTAAAAAAAACAAAACTCTTGTTGGTTTCAAACTGGCCAAATCGGTTTTTCTGGTCTTGGTGTCTGCAGCAGGCTGAGGGGCATTGGTATGGCTTTTCTCCCTTCCTGATGTGCACGCAGCCAGTCTTGCACACACTGTCCCTGGAGTTAGTCTGGCGCCTCTCCCCGGTGCCTTGGGTGTGGGATCCAGATATTCCTCAGAGGCTCTTTGCCTGGGATTGCCACTGTGGGGTGGGGTACGGGCACACACGTGCGCTTGGCCAGGCTGCCTCGGTCCCTTCTCAGTGTTATGGGGATGCACAGGGCCTTCTGTGTGGCCTTCTGTGCAACCTCGGGATCACTGTCCCCCTGGGTGGGGAGGAGGCTGAGCAGCTGTTGCAGGACAATTCCGCAAACAGTTTTTCTTTTTGAGAAATTCCTCCTACTCAAGCCTGCTGCTCTGTACAGCTCAATTCTCCAGCCAGACCCGTGACTATTGGGGTCAGTGCCCATCACTGTGCAGCTCTCAACTCTCCCAAACCAGCGACCACAGACTCTGCGGGTGATCACTGCCCCTGTGTGTTTGCCTCTTTGTCCTTATTCCCTTCTGTGCGACTTCAAGCAGCCAGGTCTCTCCTGGTGCTGCTGCTTAAACCTTGTTTGGCCAGAGCGGGAGGGAGCAGTTGATCCGGCTCTCTCCCAAGGACTCCATGGCAGGCCGAGGCTCCCAAGGAGTCTGTGGTACACCCGGTGCTGGGTGGGCTCCAGGCCTTAGGCTACAGCTGCCCTGGTCCCTGAGTTGGTCCCTGTGACATTATTGTCCTGAAGCACTTTCCCTAACATCTGGCTTTTCAGTGTCTGTTACAATTTTTGGTCTCTTATTTTTATAAATGCTGGGGTACTGTTGGCTGTATGCTCTGTTCCTCTGTAGATTGGCTAGGTTTTTCTCCCGTGTGTAGGGGGAAGTGGAATATGCTCCCACCTACTCCGTCACCATCTTCCTTCTTGTTTAGTTTTTTTTTGTTGTTGTTACTATTGTCTTATGGTATAGTGCCACAGCAAAAATGAATCAAAGGCTCAAAGCAGTTCACTTTGGAATGAAAGTAATAATGAAAGCGATGACATAGGGTGTACTATAAAAAACAGGAGAGAAGCCGAGTACAGCTTAGAATCACTAAGAATAGTTAACTGTAAGCATAGCCTCAATAGGAATTTAGACTGAGAATCTGTAAATACTATGAGCAGTAGTTTCCAAATTCACTAATTTCCAACACAATGCCAAAAAATAAAGCATGAATAGGAATATGGCAACTTATGTCTTAAAGTTGAATTTCCCTGGGACAATGAGCCATTCCTACATTCAGTGGATTGTCAGTTAAGAAACTATTACATTATGTGCAGGTACGTAGATTGATTTTTTGTACAACAAGGGCAGTCCTATTTTTCAAGAAAGTACTAATTTTTTCACTAAAGGTGAAGAATAAACCAAAATGTAGAGGCATCATTCCAAGTTATACTTGAGCTGCAGAAACAGTTCACACCATTTCTAAGATACTGGGAGATAAAAGACTTAAAAATAATGACAAACATTGGCTCAGAATAAAAGCACATGCTTTTATATTTGGAATGTAAAAGCAACCAAATTCACAGATACAGAGAACAGATTGGTGGTTGCCAGATGGAGGGGTGGAGGTTGGCAGAAAGTGTCAAAAGGAGCAAACTTCCAGTTACAACAGAAATACATCCTGGGATTGTAATGTACAATTCGGTAACTGAAGCTGACGACGATGAATGTTGTACTTGAAAGTTGTTAGGACAAGAGATCTTAAAAGTTCTGATCACAAGGGGGTGGAGGGACTCCAGGCAAGGTGGCCCTGCCCCACTCAATCCTCCGCCCTGCCCTTAGTTTCTCCTCTGGATCAAATGTGTAATAAGGAGAATGTTTGAGGAAACCAAGTTCTGATTACAAGAAAAAATAATTGTCACTTTGAGGTGATGACTGTTAACTAAACATCGTGGCTATTATTTCGCAATGTATATATATTGCACATACATGGGGTACACCTAAAACTAATACAGTGTTATATGCCAGTTATAGCTCAATAAAAATGGGGAAAGGACTTTTAAAGAAATTCCAAACATGAAGAATGAGAATAGTTAAGTAAGAGATGCCCAGGACCCTCGCTCCTCAGCAGCCAGACAGCCCGAGAAAGGAGCCGAAGGGTGCCTCCTGGGAGACTGGCTTCCCACGGGGAGGGAGGCCAGCCTCCTCAGGGCTGGCTCCAGGAGCACAGGCCCTCCTGGGGCCCAGCGCCGGGCTGCCCTTCGGAACTTTCCAGAAGGGCGGTCTCATCGCTGCCCTCCAGGGCCTTACAGTCTAGTGTTGGAGGCAGATATTTAAACAGGTGATTAGGGCTCAAGCAATAATTATAACACACTGTTTATTCATATAAATAAAATTCTGTAGAAACCAGACGGAATGAGAAGTTAGTTTAGAGGAGGAGGGGGAAGGCTTCACAGGCCTGGCTTTGGACTGGGCTCCGGAGTGAGTAGGGTCCTAGGGTGGAGGAGGGCGGAGGATTTCAGCAGCGTCATCTCCGCAGGGCACGAGTTGCTTCTGGGTGGGTAGGAATCCTGCTTGCGCAGGGCAGCGCCTTGTTCCCTTGAACTTAATCCTTGGGAACCAGCCACTAGAAAAGGGCTCCTGGGCCAACGGCATCGGGAACGTGGCTTGGTGTCCCTTCACAGAGCCCCAGTGCACCCGGGGGAGGCGGAAGGCTCGCAGCAAAGCAAAACTGGACACGACCTGTTTAACTGCTTTTAAGCAAAGGAAACCCCCTTTCCTTCAGAAAACATTTACCTTCACTTTGGGGAACAGGACTCATTCTGGCCAAGGGTAGGGGAGGTACATGGAGTTTAGCTTTTAAAAAGCCAGTTTCTGTGGGAGAGTTTGGGATTTCGTCCTGTGGGCTGTGGAGAGCAGTGGCAGAATTCTTTTTCCTTCTCTAACATTTCCCTCCAGACTAGGTAAGTAATGCATATTCATCACAGAGAACTTGTAGGAAAAAAACCCTCAGAAAAAAAAGCCACACAGAGCTAAACATTTAGTCACTGAAGAGATACTGTCTTTTTCGGACTATAAGACACACACCCCAATTTGGGAGGGAATGGGGGTGCGTCTTATAGTCTGAATATAGCTTACCTGGCTTGCTGTGGGGTGAGGGGCAGTGGTGGAGCGGGTCACGGGTTATGAAATATTTTACCACATTTTTTTTGCTTCAAAATTTCTTTTCTTATTTTCCTCCTCTAAAACCTAGGTGCGTCTTATGGTCTGGTGCGTCTTATAGTCCTAAAAATATGGTAAGTATTTATTGACTGCCTTCTGGCTGCCAAATTCTGTTCCCAGTCCTATGGATTCAGCAGTGAACAAACCCAAAGCAAATTCCCACCCTTATGGTAACTTACTTTCCAGCTGAGACACAGGCAACAAACGAAAGCATACTAGATAGTGGGCTGGATGGTGAGAAGGAGAGTGGAGAAAAAGGAAGCAAGAACATGGTTAGAGGAGGCACTGCCACTGGAGGCAGGAGTGGTCTGCCTGGGAAGGCCTTGGTGGCAGGGTGATGAAGTGATGTTCACGTGAAGACCTGAGGGAGGTGAGGCTGTGGAATACACAGGGCCGTGGAGAGAGAAGGACTAGCAGGTGCGGAGACCTGAGTCTGAAGTGTGCATATTTGAGAACCAGCCAGGAGCCTGGGCAGGAGGATGGAGGGGGTGGGGGCAGGAGTAGAGAGCAGAGGTTAGACAGACGGTGGGGGCTCGACTGGGGCCTGGGTGACGAGGCCTGGGTGAGATGGGCATCCACGGCAGGATGTTTCGATAGGTAAGTGAGAGAGAATTGATGGGCCCTCACCCTGACTGCTGCCACCATGTAGTGTTCCAAACCTGTTCCCTGTTAGCAGTCACCCCTCATTCTTTCCTCTCTCCAGCCCTTGGCAGCCATCAATCTACTCTCCATCTCTATGGATTTGTCTATTCTGGCCATGCCACATAAATAGAATATACAAGGGGGGACCCAACCCCCCCAGAAGTTATTTATCAAAAATTGTGCATTAATTCTTACGTGTTTAGACTTCACTCACCTTCAAAGTACTGTCCATTTGATGTGGTATAGCTACCCAGACATTTTTTCCACTGCTCAAAACAGTTTTTGAACTCATCGATTTTGATGTCTTGTAGTGCTTCTGCCATTTTGTTTCACCTCTTCCACATCAGCAAAATGTTCCCCTTTGAAGACTTTTTTCATCTGGATAAACAAAATAAAGTTGCTTGGCACTGAGATGGGGTGACGGGGGTGGGGTGGGGCTGGGACCCAGGGGCCATGCTGTTTTTGGTTAAAAACTGCTGATCACTCGGCACAGTGTGGGCAGGTGCACTCGTAAATCACCTATCATGAAATGGGCAAAATTCACTGAAGCCAAACACAGCCTCTCACAACAACACCAGCTGGTACACTGACACAGATGGGTTCAAAGAACACTCATCTAGCGGGGTAAGCCTGTACTTAATACAAGGACCTGTCCACCAGAAGAGAATTTCAGTTTTTTTAGAACCTCCCCTTGTATAGTATGGGATCTTTTGTGACTGGCTATACACACACACACACACACACATACACATACATGTATTCATATATATGTGTGTATATATATACACATATATAATTGTTGACATATTTTCAGGTCTATCTATGTTATGGCACATATCCACACATTTTATTTCTGAATAATACTGCATTATATGAATATACCACATTTTGCTCATCCATTTGCTGATGGACATCGTACAGCTGTTTTCAATGGTGGGGTTGAGCAGGGCAGTGATGGGATCTGACTGTAATGGGACCACTCTGGCTGCTGTATGAACAGGCTGAAGGTGAGTACCTGAGGCCCCTGGGAGGCTGGTTGGAGGCTGCTGAAATGCAGTTGATGACGGGGTTTGGGCTAGCATGTAGCAGAGCACATGGTAAGGAGGGAACTCCAGGTCTCTGTTCAGTGTTCTCTTTCCCATCTCCACTCGCTAGGTGATCTCACTCGGTGTCATAGGCTAACTGTCTTTTATATAGTGGGACTCCCAAGTTCAAATCTCCAGCCCAGAACCCCTCTGGCTGCTTACTTGACATCTCCATTCACTAGCTCATGAGGCATCTCAAACTCGATACCTCCCAAACTGAGCTCCTGATCCACTCCCACCCCAAATCTGCTCTCCCTGCATCCTTTTATATTTCAGTTGATTGCAAGTTATCCTTCCAGTTGCTCAGGTCAAAAACCTTAAAGTCCTCTTTGATTCGTATCTTTTCCTCACTTCATATCCAACCTTTCAGGAAAACCTGTTGTTTCTCTCGTATAGCTAGAACAAAGCCACTGTCATCTCTTACTAGAATTACTTCAGTCTTAACAGGCGTCCTTCCTTCCGTTCTTTTCAGCCAGCTAGAGGGGTCCTTTTAAAATGCAAGCCAGATCGCATCACTCCTGCACGGACACCCAGCCACAGTTCCCCAGTTCACTGGGAAAATGCCCACGTCCACACACTGGCCTGCAGGACCATACGGGATCTGGCTTGCCCAGAACATCATTTCTTACTCTTCCTCACTCGCTGCTCCATTGCCTGCCCTTCTTGCTATTTTGTGAATTAACAGGAACTTTCCTACCTAAGGGCCTTTGCACTGGCTGTTTCCTATTCCTGGAATACTTTCTCCCTGATAACCATAGGGCTCTCCCCGCCCCTTAAAATCTTTGTTTAAATGTCACTGGCCATGAAGCATGCCATGCCTTCCACATAACATCACAAACTGGGCACTCCCTTACCTTGTTTTACATTTCCTTTTCTCCTAGAACTTGATAATGCCCTTAGTGTCCAATATAATCTACTTGTCAGGCTTGTACTTTACTTACCATTTCCTGCTGCTAGAACGTAAGCTCTGGGGGGCAGTAATCTTAGTCTGCTGTGTTCTCACAACTGGTAAAGTGTCTGACACATGAAATATATTTTGAATGAATCAATAAATGTATCATGTGAACATTTATATAAATGCCACCACACAAGGTACTAGACACTTTGTTCATTCCCTCAACCAATATTGGTTAAACACACATTCAGCCTCAGGCCCTGTACTGGACCCTGAGATGCGATTTGCTCACTGCTGCTTCATGGCCTTTGAGAAGGGCATTCGGCTCTGCTAGGGACTCTGCCGGAACTGAAAGGCTTGGCCTCAAAGGCAACTCATCAGCAGTTCAGGAACTGACTCTTCGGTGGGATAGAGACCAAACTCCTCACCCAAGCTTGCAAGCAACTGCGCAGACTGGCTGTGCCCTGTCCTCTCACCCCAGCCACACTCCCTCATCTGGGTCCCTGGAAGTCACTGAGCTCTCTCCGGCTAACCTGCCTGCCAGGCCGTTCCCTCTCAATACCACAGAGGCTCTTCAAGAGAAACAAGTCCAAAATCCAGCTCACTGACTTCTGCTCTGAGAGAGACTGTTGAGAGAATGAAATGACAAACCCCAAACTGGGTGAAAATATTTGCAAAAGACACATTGGACAAAGGCTTTCCCTCCAAAACACACAAATGACTCTTAAAAAGGACAATAAAAAACAAACATGCCAATTAAAAAGTTAGCAAAACGTCTGAACAGATGCTCCACCGAAGACAATATACAGATGGCAAATATGCTTATGAAAAGATGCTCCACATCATATCTCATCAGGTAATTGAAAGGTAAAACAACAATGAAAAACCATTACACACCTACTTTAAAGGCTAAAATATAAAACAAGAATGATGCCAAGTGTTGGTGCGGATGTAGAGCAATAGGAATGCTCATTCTTTGCTGGTAGAAACACCAGACGGCACAGCCACCTTGGAAGACAATTCGACAGTTTCTTACACAACAAATGTACTCTTACCATATGGCTTGTCCTCCTTGGTATTTATCCAAATAAGCTGAAAACTTATGTCACACAAAATCCTACATACGAATGTTCATAACCGCTTTTCTTAATAATTGCTGAAACCTGGAAGCAACCAACATATCCTTCAATAGGTGGAATGGATAAATAAAACTGGGGCATATCCGGACAATGGAATATTATTATTCAGTAATAAAAAAACTGAGCTGTCAAACCACAAAAAGACACGGAGGAAACAAATGCATATTGCTAAGTGAAAGAAGCCAATCTGAAAATGTTACCTACTGTATGGTTCCAAGTACATGATATCATGATATTCTAGAAAAGGCAACACTATGGAGACAGTCAAAAGATCGCTGGTTGCCAGGAGTTTGGAAGGAGACAGAAATGGATGAACAGACGGAAGCAAAGGAGCAGCAAAACTACTCAGTGTGGTACTGCAGTGGCGGATCCATGACATGACCCATCTGTCAACACCCATAGCATGTACAACACAAAGGGTGAACCCTAATGTAAATTATGGACCTTAGTTAATAATGTTTTCATGTGGACTGGGCAGTTGTAACAAACATACTGCACTCATGCAAGGTGTTAATAATGGAAAACTGTAGGAGAGAACTTGTGGGGAAACTCTGTACTTTTTTCTCGGCTGTCCTGTAAAACTGAAACTGCTGTAAAAATAATGCCTACTTAATAAAACAACAACTCACCAGCTACCTTCTCCCTAAAACCAGCTCCTCTTTCAGTGTTCCCTACCTCAATCAATGATTCCATCAAGCATCTGATTATAAAAGCCAGAAACCCAGAAGTTGACCTTGATACCTTCTCACATTCAGTCCTGCATCTAAGTAACGGTGATTTGCCACTTTGACCTCCTGAGTAACTCTGGATTCATCCTCTTTTCTTCTTCCTCTTCCACCCCATCGCAGTCCATCCGCCTTCACAGGTGCTGCCGCAGTAGCCTCCTCAGTGCTCTGCCACCTTCCACTTTGACTGTCTCATTTTTTTTTCCTGGTCGAGAAGGAAAGGAGTTTATTCAGGATTCAACACTGCAGGCTCATGCTTCCAAAGCCATCTTTGCATATTAGGTGTCCTGGCTAGGTCATATAGGGGAACGTGAAGAGGGGGAATTAAGGAATTTCTGGTGATGTGCAGTGTTTCTCAGCTCCGCTCTCGGGTGGTTTCATTGTTGTCTCCTGCATGTGTCATCATGCAGTTTTGTTGCTCCAGCTCTCATTCTTTTCCATGTTGTGTCTACCATGAATGCAAAACAGATCTGAATGTATCACTCCCTGCTTAAGACCTTAGTACTTCCCTATTGCTCCTAGGATGAATACCAAGCTTCTTTATGTGGCTTCTCTCCAAAGTCTGTCCCTGCTAGCTCTTCCAGGCTCATCCCCTACTGCACCCTCCCTTGTGTGTTTCCAGCATGCTGAGGGTCACTCTTCTTTACTACTAACCTTTGTACATTCTGTTCCTTTTCCTGGAAGGATTCCTTCTCCTTTCTCTTCACTGGGTACCTTGCACTCAGTCCTTGAAATTTCAGCTGAATGATCACTTCTCTGCAACTGTTATTCATCAGAAGTCTTCTGTGACTCCACCCTCCCCAGTTGGGTCCGTTCTCCCTGTTCATGCTCCCAGCAACCTGAAATCGTATGTTTATTTGGAATTGATTGATGCCACTATAGTCTGCACAGACTATAAACTAGGACAGGCTGTAAGCTCCGTGATAGAAGAATCCGTTTTTGCTGATGGTTGCTTCTCATGCTGGGGTACAGTGCTCAAAAAATATTTGTTGATGAGTGAATAAATAAAT
>PVKM010051407.1:0-10475 GCA_004027735.1 Carollia perspicillata
GTATACTTGAAATTGGATGAGAGAATTGATCTTAAGTGTTCTCACCATGAAAAAGGGGGGAGGGCCCTGGCTGGTGTGGCTCAGTGGACTGAGCATTGGCCTAGGAACCAAAGGATCGCTGGTTCGATTCCCAGACAGGGCACATGCCTGGGTTGTGGGCCAGGTACCCAGTTGTGCGCATGCATGCAAGAGGCAACCACATATCAATGTTTTTCTCTCTCTCTTTCTCCCTTCCTCCTCACTCTAAAAATAAATAAAATCTTTTTAACAAGGGGGGAGATGTAAATAGATGAGGTAATGGATAGTTTAATTAGCTTGGTTGAGGGAATAATTTCACAATGCATAGGTATGTATCAAAATATCACATTGTATACTGTAAATACATACAATGTTTAGTAGTCAATCTCACTCTCAATAAAACTGAAGAAAAAAAAAGAACAGTGTTTATCTCTACTGATTACCTCTACCATGGGGGGTTTAATTGTGTAATAGTTTATTTCTGAAGCTGATTTGTGGGTACACAGCTATTTACTGTAAGTTTTATATAGTTTCATAAGACTTAAATATCACATGATAAAAATTTTAATGAGAAAATTATTTTAAAATTGAAACAGAAGATATTGCCCTGGCTGGTGTGGCTGAGTGGATTAGTGCCAACCTGAGAACCGAAAAGTCACTGGTTCAATTCCCGATCAGGGCACATGCCTGGGTTTTGGGCCAGGTCCCCAGGTGGGGGCGCGCAAGAGGCAACCAACTGATGTTTCTTTGGCACACTGAGGTTTCTCTCCCTGTCTTCTCCCTCCCTCCTCCTCTCTCTAAAAATAAATAAATAAAGTCTTTAAAACAAAAAGATGCCATTTTATACCCTTCAGATTGGCATAAATCAAAAACGTCTGATAAAACCAAGTGCTTGTTGGCCATGAAATGGGGGGCCCTAGGTCTGTCGAACATGAAAGCAGAAACCGGCACGACCACCTTCAACAGTAATTTGTTCTGATCTGGGAAAGCTGAAGCCATGCAATCTTTCGACCCAGCGATTCCATTTGCTACTGGCACACCCCGAGAGGTTCTTGCCAGGAGCCCCAAGTGAGGGGTGTGCTCTTGGCAGCATGGTCGGTTGGAGCAAAAACCTGGAAATACCCCAAATGCTCGTTCTTAGAGGACCAGGTATGAATCATGGCACAAATCGGATGATGAAATACTACACAGCTGTTAAAAGTTAACAATCAGATTCTGGAGACAACATGAATAAGATGTCCAAAACCTACACTGGGTGAAAATTCTAAAACACGTAAAACAATACTGCATTTCGTGTATGGATACAATGAACGTGTAAGTGAGGAAATTATAAAATTACAGAAAGGCAGGATACACGTCCAAATCATGACTCAGGTTGCTTTTGGGAAGAAAGGGGAGTAAGACTAGGGAAGAGAAAAAATAATAATAACCTTAGGCCCATTATGACTATCCACTTTATTTTCGAAGATAAGAAGCAGAAATGAAAAATGTAAACAATGCTTATTTCTGGAAGGTGAGTTATGAGCTTATTACATTAATATAACTTGTTGCATTATATACTCAGAATAGATATACTCCAGTGCTTGTTATATTATTCTTTGCACTGGGGGGAGGACTTGGGGGGGTCAATTTATGAAACAGTCAACTAATCCTCTCCCCATCTACCTACCCCCACCCAAAGCTTCAGTGAACCCCAGGGCAAAGGCACGCAAACAGGAAAGAACACGGAGGAAACAGCCGTGTTAGCAGAAACCACAAAGCTGGTTGAAGACAGACACACAGACGACCTGCTTTAAGCAGAGATCACGCTCGCAAAAAACATAACTTGAATTCATACAAGAAGATTACACTTCACACAGCCATTTGACCACATAAGGAGCTCGTTAAGAAGTTACGCAGATCTAGGCTCAACACCAACTCTGCCGGTTATCTGCCATGTGGCCTTCAGTAAATTTCACAACAGCTCCGCGCCTGAGTGTCTTTACATTAAAATGGGGCTTACAACACCTGCACCTCAAGAATCATGGTAAATAAAGACTAACTCGGATCCCTTCTCCAAAGTGCTTAACAGTGTGTTTGGTACACAGTTACTGGTTCGGCGAATGGGTATTGTGTGTGTCCGACCCGAGATCAGAACTCCACCAGTGGGCCTCTATTTCCGCAAAGCGATCAGAAACAACCAAACCGATGCATCACAACAAGTAATTATCCAACAACAAAGCAAGTCCTGGTGTTCGCTAAAAGGAGTGGCTAAAAAGCAATGTAAGAGAAAAGATGGAAACTATAGAATCTGAAAGATTCCCATTTGTGCATAACAGCACTACAAAGGCAACTTTACAAACCCAGCAGAGTGCGAGAGCTGCCCTCAAACAGGACGGTTCCCCAAACTGAATGGTGACCTCAAGGTGGGTGCCAACTGGTCAACTGATCCCATTAACCGGTGATCCACAAAGAAAGTTCTTAGACTCCCACACTTCAAGTTTTAAAAGAGAAGGTTTTACAAGTTTCTAAGAAGGGGAGAACATTTTTAAAACGTACTTGGGGGAAAAACATTATTTTCCAGGCTTTGAGCCAAAAAAATTCTTCATTGTTTTGAAGACACAATGTACATTAGTGGATTAAAAATTCGTAATTCTCAAATTCAAAAGTGATGCAAGGTAAATAAAAGTTAATCAAAAATATGGCAACCAATAAACGTAAGGAATAAAAATGTATCACTTCACTAAAAGTAGACTTGAATGAATTTCCCAAAAGATCCATACAAACTTTCACTGACCAAATTATCCCTAAACTATATACATTCTTTTAAAATACAGAAAAGTGTAGGTTAGCAACCTAAATTATAAGGTTAAAATGGTTTTGATGTTACAAATCAGACCAAAAAAAATAATAAAGTTCACAAAACAAAAAACTACTGTTTCTAAAATTCATAAGACAAAAAGCTCAAGTTTCTAGAAGTTTGTGTATAAGAAACTGAAACAAAGTTTCTAAATATATTGGATATGCAATATATTGAAACCATTATGGATTATGTCTGTATAGGTTTTTTCCTGAAAAGGCAAGTCAAATTATAAAACAATCAGGGAAATTCGATGAAACTGAAATTGTAATTGTAAAAAAATGTGATAACTGTACCATGATTACGTTAATAAAACAGAGTCCTTATGTTTTAGAGATACTAAAGTATTTAGGAAGCAAAGAAACATTGGAGATGGGAATGGAGATGGAGAGGAGGGAATAAATGAAACAAAACTGTCCATATTTTGAAAACTGTTTAAGCAAAGTGATGGGCATTGGGGTCCATCATTGTCTTTTTGCTACTTTAATGTATTTTTAAAAATAGCCATAGTAAAAACAAACAAATAAAAGCAGCATCTGTATTTAAAACTTAATTAGGTTAAAAGCCAAAGCTAGTTGGTAAAAACAATTTCACAACAGAACAGAAAAAGAGGTAACAAAGCCTTCCAACGCTTTCTCGGTATAGTGCTAGAAGGTTCCTTCCTTTTCTCTCTGTCCTCCCCCTCTTCCCTCCTGTCTTCCTTCCTGATGTCATCTGTTGCTGTGACTTAGCTGTCTCCCTCCATATCTGCAACTTCCCGAAAGCCAGACGTACTTCCAAACTGGTGCCTCACAACATATTCGAGAACTATTTTTCAATAACGAAGCATAGTCAAGCACTTGAAAATGTTTTTGGTTTGCCCTAAACAAGTAATTTTTAAAATAACACATTATCTATTTAAAGCACGACTTGTATGTCTTTTATTAGGCATTAGTGGGGGTGAGTAACCTCAAGTTTCCCGCCAACAACTTCTGATCATGCAACAACAGTGCATGATCAGAAGTTCGATGACCATCGCTTTGGACAGTAGGATGCCACTTAAAGTTTTTGAGGAGGGCAAAATGTGAAAAGCTCTATATTAAGAAAAATAATGGAGCAGAACTACCCAGGGAGAGAAGAGATGGAATAAAGACTATGGATGGAATAAAGAGACGGTCATATACTAACTAGACATGGCAGACGTAAGATGGGCAGCGGGGCCCAGGCAGGAGGAGGATGGGGGACTTCAATGGGGGACTTGGTGACTAAGGTATTGTGAAGGATGACCAAGGGGTAGGCGAGGGGGTGTCAGAGACCCTGCCCCGGCGGCTAGATGATGAGTTTGACTCATATTCAGGTACAGATGCTCCTCAGACACCGGAAGACCGAGGACCCAGATTCAGCCAAAGGCCTGGGCAACGGAAGTACACACACAAGGCAGGCATGTCTGTAGATGTGACCCCTTCCCCCCAAGACGTGAGCTCTCTTAGCGAGAGACTTGGCAGACAGGCCAAAAAGTGTAACCCCGACCTTGAGGCACATCGATAGTGAGGAGGCAATGAAGAACGAGTGGAAACCCAGAAAGAGCAGCCTCAGAGGTAAGCCACGCTATTTCAAAGGGGTCCCAAGAGAGGGCGGGCGGTGGCTTGGGCCACCGCGGAGAGGCCACCAGGAAAGAACGCCGGGAGAAAACACATCATTGGTAATAACCCTGAACGGATGGTGCGGACCAGCATCATGTATCAGAAAAGGGACAAGGAGGGAAATGGAGATGGATCTAGGTGCGCAGCGGGGTGAGGGTGTGGGCACGCGCCTAGGAACGGAGGTAGCCAAGAGGTAAACACTCAAGATCCCAGAGAGTGGAGGCATTCTCCTTCGTTCCCAAACCTGCCTCCAAATTCTGTAGGTCCTGGCGGGCCCCAAAGTACCTTATTAAGAGGGTGCGGAGTTAAGGGTAGTCTTCCCCGAGGCAGCATCACACGAGCTGTATTTGAGGAAAAGTCTGGAGCCATTGGAAGAAGGGCTCTCCGCAGACAAGTGAGAGGCTGGAGGAAGAGGCTGTGGGGTGCAAGGGTCCCCCTTCCCCTGAGGGCGGTCCCTCGCGGACAGCAGCCCTGACAGTCTTCCCAGCCCGGGAAGCCACCCCTCTCTCGCAGGGCACTCACCGCTCCGAATGCGAATAGTGGCACCGGCCCAGCAGATTGAGTTTGCAGAGGTGCAGGTTCTCGCAGCCTTTCTGGCAGTACTTGCGACGGCAGACACGGGCTAAGGTCGTGGCCACCACGAACCGGGTGACCCCAACCCTGTCGCCGGTCTCCAACACCAAGAAGTGGTTGGGCCCGGCCGCCTCCAGCACCTCGCAGAGCTGCGCCTCGGAGAGCTTAATCTCGTCGAGCAGCGCGTCCAGGGCCAAGCGGCCCCCGTGGGCGCACAGGATTTTGGTGATGAAGGAGCACACCGACGGGTCCGCCATGGCGCTGCGCTGGTCTGGCCGCGACGCGCGTCTCGGCTCCGGGAAGAATCGAAACTTACGGGAGCCCCGGCGGCGGAGGCGGGCGCGGGCGGTGCTCCGGCTGGGCGCGCCCGGGGTTCGCGAGCGCGCGCTCCCTGCCGCGGTCAGAGGAGCCCAGCAGTTTCGGTTTCCCGCTCGACTGTGGGTCGAGAGGGCAGATCCCGCCGACCTGACCTGGTGTCAGGTCTAAAGTCTACCGCGACAGCAACCGAGAGGAAAACAGGTGAACCCCGCGGGGAGAACGGCAGACGGCCACCGCCGCCGCCCTACGGCTCCCGCTGGGTTCTAGGCTCCGCGAGAATGAGGTCCCCAGCTGGGCAGAGCGAGGCTTCTTCGGAAAGAAGAGAAACTAAAAATGATCTCTGAGCGCTGGAGTAGTTTTTATAAGGCGGCCGGGGTGGCTAATGACGCGAGTTTGGGAGCCGCCTTAAGCTGAATATCATTAACTCCACTCCATGTTGGAGGAAGTAACTTGAGCATGCACGCACAGCCACCAGGCTGGATCCCGGATGCTCCCCGAGGTTCCCCAAATCCGGCTTACAGGCACCGCCAGATCGTGGACCGCCTAGCCGGGACCGGTGTGCCCTTTCTCCCGCACCACCATGCCCTTAAAAAAAAGAAAAGCGATTATTCCTCTCTCTCTCTTTTGCCTTCTCTGGAAATTTTGAAAGAACCTCTTCCTGACCTTTCCTGGCCCGCATGCCTGCAATTGCTGACCATGGTGCCCCAGGCATCCCTGAATTCTCTAGAGCAAGCAGCCGCAAAGGGGCATGTTTAGACACATCCTGAGATTCCAGATAGGTTTCTCTCTTTGGATTTCTGGACAAGACCTTTTTCCCTGTGGGGACCCAGTGGGTCCCCTGGAGTTGGTATAAAGATTAAGCGAAAACATTTGCGCTACAAAAGATACAAAAGACATTTTACCTGAAATTCTCTTGACCTGACTAAAGCGGAGCCTCCTGAAAATACAAGTACCTTTGACTCTCTTCCTAGGGAGTTCACCGCTAATTCAGTTCCAGGTGGAGACACACTGCCCGTTGCCATTAGCATCAAAAAGCCCAGGAGCACCTTCCACACTCTCCCATCTAAGCCCGAACCCGCCCCCCCGCTTTGTTAAATTGAGAGACAATCTTGTAGCTATTCCAGTTTTCCATTACTGGGAGCTCCCCACCCTTACCCAGGTGTAAATAAATCTTGTCTTTCCTCCTGTTCACCTATTTGTCAGTTAACTTGCAGGCCCTCAAGCATGGGACCCAGGTTGGAAGAGGAGAAAGTTTCCCCCTCAACACTCCAAGTGAAATAAATGGGTCATTGGGTCATGTGATCTAAGGAAATAAACTTTTTTTTTTAGATTGGTAGAACTCAGTTTGCAAATTAGAAATTCTACAAAATGATGATTGTGAATTCTCTCCAGGTCAGTAATTGGTGGTGGATGATCTTTGTCTCTCAGGAATAGAATACTTTGGGATGAAAACCAGCCAAACTTGAGGCCCACACCAGATCGTCCGACATGTTCCCTCCAGCTATTTTATAGTTGCCTTTGATCCACTTGGCCTTAACTATGGCCTGATAGGCTCCCAAGAAAGGGCTTTCATGATCAAATCCATTAAATTCAACACAGCATCTTGCCCCAGACAGGGTTGCTCACTTGGTTGGAATGTCATCCTGTAAAGCCAAAGGTCAAAGTTCCAATTCCCAGGGAAGGCACAGGCCTAGGCTGCGATTCTGTCCCCAGTTAGGGGTGTATGAGAAGCTCTCTTTCTCTCCCATCTCTTCCCCTGTGTCTAAAGTCAATGAACATGTCCTTGGGTGAGGATAAAAATAAAAATAAATAAGCCCTTACACCAGTCAGTCACTCTGAACATGCAGAAATTTAAGACATAGTCCCTGTCCTCTAAGAGCTTGTGTTTGGGAAGACATGAAGAAGCATTTCATTGTAAGGGAATCAGGTCCCAAATAGCATCACTTGTGCTAAAACCTATGAAACCAAATCTAGATTTAATACCTGATTTAACTGCACTTTCACCCTCTCCCAGAAATATAATCTTAGTTGACCAGTCTAGCATTTGGTAAAAAAAAATCTGTAAGGTAAAATCTGTTTTTTTTATAAATTATTTATCGATTGATTTGAAAGAGAGAAACATCGCTTTGTTGTTCCATTTCTCATGCGTTCATTGGTTGATTCTTGCATCTGCTTTGACCGAGGATCGGACCCACAACCGTGGTGTTCCGGGTCAGTGCTCTAACCAACTGAGAAATCCAGCCAGGGTTTGTTATGGGGGCCTCTCCCTCTCTCCCTCAACCCCCAGGAAGGAGAGGCAATCTGCATGATAAAACCCTGCCCTTTTCTTCCTCACCCAGAAGGTGATGTCCTGGCCTCAAAGTAGTCATTTCTTTTGCTAATAATTCCCGCTTCTGCCTATAAAAACCTTCCATTTTATATAACCCCTTGGAGGCCCTTCTTGTTGCTAGATGGGATCTCGCCAGATTTATGAATTCCTTAATAAAGCCAATTAGACCTTCGATTTTAGACCTCGGTTGAATTTTGTTTATTAACAGGTTAAATGCTGTGGTTGGTGTATAAGACACTTGAGAAGATAAAGAACAGTTTGACTAGAGAGGTTGGGAATGGAGACACAAAACCCCCTTGAATTTGAAGCCGTGAAAAACCATTTAAGGGACTGTGGGAAGGGAAAAGGCAGCTCTTTGGGGGAATTTTGAAATTTGTGCCATTACGGATCGGGTTCCCCAGGAAGCAGACAGAGATATGGCGTTAGGAGTACAGAAGGTTTCCTGCGGTGTCACACCAGAAAAAGGTAAGGGAAGAAACGGATTGGTCTGTGGGGGCCGTCAGACTGCACGCCCCGCAGACCTCTCAAGTCTGCTGGGAACAGGCACCTACCTGGGGTCACTGCCTTGCTTCCTCTTTGGGGGGAGAGCGTCAGGGAGATGTACGTGACTTTAGTCCAAACACTGGGGGGGATCCCGAAGGAGCTTAGGCTGGAAGCTACCACCCACACACTCCCTGGGTTGAACAACACTTCCTAGCTGACTGGGGGTAAGAGTGACACGTTGCACCACCAGTATCTATGTCTCCATCCTTATTCAGAAAACATCTTCAGGGGGCTGACAAGCTGCTCTTCCTGAAAGGAAACTTGGCGGAAGAAAGTTCATATAATTAACTATAGCCCGTGTCAAGGCAGTTGGTTGCAAGGTCACGACTGGGCCTCATGATATACCTCCCCCACTGTGCATCCCATTTCTCCTCCCCCTCAGCTACCACCTCCCCGTTCTCGGTAGCTCCCCTGGGTGTGTAGCCCAAATCCTCATTTCTAACTGGTCCAAGCGCCTTGTCAGACTAGGGTTGTGGCTCTTATCTTGTTCATTCGGTCACCAGTTGACACCCTAATGCCTCACCAGAGTCCACACACAGGTCACCATCCATTTTTAGCTTGAGTCCACGTAGTGAGAAGAGCCATCGACACCCTGAGCTTGGTTTTCTTTCCCTTGCTTAGCTGTTTCTGTGGGACACCTCGTGTGGCCTTAGGGTGTAAGCTGGGGGACGAGTGCCAATGCAACAGTAAGGAGTGACATGGGAATCTGGGCTACTTAGCTCGTGAGTCCTGATGCCGTCAGCCCCAGATGTACCAGTTTCCTCTTATGCTGGCTTTGATGCTGGGTCTGCCTGGCTTATGACTTTCTGTGTCTGCTAGGACCCAGCTCATGCTGGCCAGTTCTGAACCCAGGGTGAATCATGATCGGTACCAGTGCCCAGCCACAAGGTAGGAGCAGTCTTTCCAAAGGAGTGTAATTCTTCACCACACATGGCATAACTTTGGGGATGGCGTTGTGATTCCGCCACTGGAACTTGCCGTAATCGTCACACTACATCGTCTCCCGTCGCTGACACTTCCAACGCGCTAGGCTCCGCCAGACGGTATAGTCCAAGCAGAAGGGCTGTTCGAATAGCAGCCTGGACCTGCTGCAGAGCTCTTGCCTGCTCTGAGCCCCACTCAAAGCTGGCCACCCCCTGTGCCACGTGGTACATGGGCAGCAGGAGGCTTCTTAGGTGTAGAGTGTGTTTCCTCAAGAGCCCAAAGATTCCTAACAGGCTCTGCCCTTCCTTCTTTCCAGCAAGGGACCCGAGATGCAGCCATTTGTCTTTTCCTTGGGAGGCAATTCACCAGGATGCCACTCTCCATCCGGCCTCTGCTACCCTTCAGTGAAGCGGCAGGTCACAGGAACGACAGGCTTTACCTCCCGCTTTCCGGAGTGCTCGTGTCATTTCAAGCCGCTAGTGTGTGCTCCTCCTCCTTCTTCGGCCTGAGCAGCACGACGTGGCTGCTGGCATGGATCGCAGCGATGTTAGGGTTGTCTTCGGACTATATTAGGACAGAGGACTGAAGAGTGAACACAACCTGTGGCAGCAGTGCCGATGCTGGTTGGTGTCCTTGCTGTGTGAATCTGAACTATTTCAGATCCTCTACCCTGACTGGGATGGAAAGGAAGGCATTTGCCAAATGGATGGCTGCAACCGTGAGCTAGAAATGACATATGTCGAAGAAGGAGGGGTGGAAGGGGGTCCACGGTGCTTAAGGAAAAAGCCCATAAATAACTTTGGGTACCTGCCTGAACTTTGATTAACTGCCTCTGGTCACGTATCTTTTCTACAACAGATGACAAGAGGGGGTCTGGAACATGACAAGGACCTGGGTTAATAGACCTCCACAGATACCTATGCTTAGGCGGTCCCGTTTTCCCGTGGGAAAGCGTTCACAACCTCTGCCCCCCAAGTTAGCATGTAACTCCCTCACCCCATCCCGCTAACTATGTAAGTTCTCGGGATAGAGGACCTGCTGCCTTGCCTCCTGCCTCTCCCTCACCTCAGCAAGGCCCATTCTCTTCCCTGAGAATGTATCACTCATAAATTCCACTTGCATTCCAAAGCACTCGCTGATCTTTGATTCTTTACTGCCTCGGAAAGAAGAACCAAGTTTCCCACAAACGATCATGTCCCTGAGACTGCGTGACTCTACTCGAGCCAAGGCACTCTGTCAGGGAGAGCTGGTGTGAAGGGGTTCCACTTCCTTGCAATAGTCTGCCATCATTCTCTAGGATCCACCCAAC
>PVKM010051408.1:0-10475 GCA_004027735.1 Carollia perspicillata
GAAATAAGCCAGGTGGTGAAAGACAAATACCATATGATCTCACCTTTAACAGGAACCTAAGAAACAAAACAAACAAGCAAGCAAAATATAACCAAAAACATTGAAATAGAAAACAGGATGACAGTAATCAGAGGGGGGAGGGGAGGGAATTTCAGGGGAAAAAGGGAAGGGATTATAGGAACAAGTAAAAAGGATACATGGACAAAAACTAAGGGGGTTGGAAAGGGGAGGGAGGTGGGGAGCACTGGGGTGGTGGACTGAGATGAGAGTAAAAGACAGAAAACTGTACTTGAATAACAATTTTTAAAAAATCACTATAAAAAAAACCTAAGGGGGGTGGAAATGGGAGGGAGGTTAGGGAGCACTGGGGCTGGAGGGTGGGGGCTGGGATGGGATGGGAGTAAAAGACAGAAAACTGTACTTGAACAACAATTAAAATAAAATTAAAAAAATAAAATAAAGAGAAAGTTCATTGCAATCCCAATGGTTTATAAACTTTTAACTACCTTATCTCGAATCCTCCTCAGTGTCCATTTACAAAGGCAATGAGTCCAGGACAGATGAGTTTATTTGAAGCCTATTCAATGTCATGAGCCCAAGAAAAGACCGTTTTCAGAATTCATTCTTCTCTCAATCTCCCTTCCCTTCTTAGCCACGGATTTTCACTGAACAACAAACACAAGCCTCAAAGTAGTGAATCCTAGAGATACAGTCTTGTTTTTACAGGACAAATAAAGAGAGAAACTTTCTGAAAAGAAACATGAGTTTGCCTAATTTCCATAAATTTGCCTAATTTTTCTTGTCTCAGTTGCTCCGTAGCTACCCACACTTGTCACTGTTCCTGTATTCTGGACCTCTTGTTACCTGGACTCTGAGGTCTACCTGGTTCTGCAAATCTCCTCCTTTAGCTTCCACAAACCAACCTAATAATTGTTATTTAAAAAGAGGTGAGTGAACACATATGAAACGATTATTTCATTAACCAAATATTTACTGTGGATCCATTGTCTTCTTGGCACCATGGTAGGTGAAACCTCATGTGAGCAAGATGGGATCCCTGTTTACCATGCAGTTTACTTTCTAGAAGTAAGAAACAGGTAAATACATAATAAAAAATAAGATGATTTGTACAACAGTCCATGCTACACATAAAAGAAAGCAAGATAGGATAGGCAGTGACTGTGGCCAGGAGTAACATGCACGGATTGGTCAGGGAGGGACTCCCTGCCCGGGAGCAGGAGGCCAGTCGGGGAGAGGAGTGGAGGAGGCTGCTAGGACTGAGCTGGAAAGGCAGCAGGGAGAACAAAGGTTTCCTTCTTCCTGCTCCCACACCCAATAAAGGGACGAAGTGTTTCTTCTTCTGATCTCATTTCCAGTGCCCTGGGTCCTCTGTAAAAGCAGGGATATAAATGTCATATGAAATGTAATAACAGACCATCTTGAAAAAAGCCCTTATTTCTCTCTTTCCCAAATTAGCATATCTCCAAGGGGCTAAACAAAACACTTGTGCTGATCTTTGATCAAAATGCAGTGACCTGACTTTCTCTGTTTAGACCAATGGCTGATGACAAGTTATAACAGAAACAACTGCTCACTCTCTGGCTTCCCTCAATCAGCTAGACAGCATCCCTCTGATTAAGTCACCAGGGAAAATATTTTGTCTGTTCCCAGTGACTGCTGATTGATAGCACTGAAGCCATAATGCTGCTTAACCCCTTATTCAGGGGGGCTATCAATTTCTGCTGAGCCCTTGGCTAGTCTACCCCCACCTATTTCAGTAGTTAGAGGAATTGCTTCAGAAGTACATGTGGCCGGGTACCCAGAAGGAATGTGATGAGAATGATGAGTACAGGGTGAGAAGAGGTAGAAATGACACAGACTTACCAATTAGATCAGCACTGAGCTCACTCAGAGACAGTCAGCTTCATTACTCTTTTTTTCACACAGAACTACCTTTTCTCCCCACTCTTCTCCTAAAGTCCCTTGTCCCTCCTGAAGGCCCTTGTCCCACATTCTGGAGGCAGATGCAATAACAAAGCAAAAATGGAAAGAAAAGATAGATGCCATACAGGTTGGGGCAGGGTGGAGACAATTCAGGTCCTTGAAAACAAAAGAACTTCTTAAAGAGGTTAATCTGGGAGAAGATAATTTAATAACCTGGCATCATACAATATACAAAATGGGCCTCTGCTTTCCCTTCCCACCCCCATCCACTGCATTTTTAAAGCAAAGACCTGCAGCCAACACTACTCTACCCAGCAAGGATCTCATTTTTAAAAAATATTTTATTTATTTATTTATTTTCAGAGAGAGGGGAAAGGAGGGAGAAAGAGAGGGAGAAAAACATCAATGTGTGGTTTCCTTTCATGTGCCCCAAATTGGGGACCTGGCCCGCAACCCAGGTGTGTGCCCTGACTGGGAATCGAATCAGTAACCCTTCGGTTTGCTGGCTGGCACTCAACCCACTGAGCCACATCAGCCAGGCACCACTAATTTTTAAAGATAAAATATTTGAAAAAATCTGCAGTATGTGGCATAGAGTAAGCAAGAAACAGGGTTTCAAATAACTTCCATCTGAGTCCTATGTTGTAAGTTCCTAGGCAGCCCTGAGCAGGTTCCTCAGCTTCTGTGATTGTTAGTCCGCTCATCTACAAAGTGATGCAATTTGATCCACAAAACTTCTAATGTCCCTTTTTGTTCTAAAATACTATGATTTCTATGCAGTTGGAGAGGTTCAGTTTAACTGAAATAAAGAATCTTTTGACAGATACTAGGGAAATAAAGGCTTTTTAATGTCTCTGTGTAGAAAATAGTTATCTAAAATAGGATAAATCTAACTTCTTAGTGTAAGGACATTCTGCCCGAGGCTAGATGGGACAAGTTGGAATCCTTCAAACACTCAAAGAAAGAACACTTTGATTTATACAACAGTATTATAAGAAAAAAAATCAATGTTGTTATTCCATTTATCTATCTCTTCCTACTTCAATTATTTGATTGCTTTATTTTCTGTCTTTACCTAGAAAAGATTTAGAGTGACAGAAGAATTCATGATAAAATTATTTATTCAATAGCTCCTTCTCCATTTTGTTTACCAAGACTTAAAGATTTCTTTGTTTAGATTTTTAAGGCAAAATATTCTCATTGCCCAATCAAAATTGCTGATACATTTACAAAGTCTTATTCTTGTGCTCACTTAAAAATGTTAAATTCACACTATTCTGTCCTGCCCTCAATCTGACTCTGACGTTGGTTAGAATCAAGTATTTTTGAATTGAGTTTCAGTGGAATTTCCAAAGTTCCGTCACAAAGATTAACTGGATGTTTGAGAAAAACTAAACACATTCCTGGCTCCCAGAAAACTCAGAATTTAGTGGAGAAATAGGTATAGAAAAAATAAATTACAACCAGAGAAATAGGGAGGGCCTCCTGAAGCCAGCTCATACACTCCTGGGCACCGTGGCAAGTGCATATTGGGACCAAGGTCACATACATTAGGCACAGTCATCGAGTGCTTTAGAATTTTTAACCTGTTTGCTTACTTCCTAGAAGATACATACACCTTTCTCATGGAGCTCCCTCTCCGTGTTCATGAAATGGCAGCGAGGCCTAAAAACAGCCAAAACTGTTTGCTGATTTGTGAAGATGCTGAGTGTGTCAGAGTTTACAGGTCCTCCAGCCCCGTATGAAATTCTTCAACGTTGACCAGAGTCATTTCTTCCATGGTTGGGAATGGCTTGGTACCTTAATTCTCAATCTTTGCTGCACAGCAGAATACCTGAGGAGTTTTTAAATATTCTTGTGCCCAATCAGCATCCCAGAGTAATTATAATGCATCTGAATCCTAGAGGCGGGACCCAGGCATAAAGTGTCCTGTGTAATTTCATTGTGCAACTGAAACCAAGAGCCTCTGGCTTAATGTAGACACCTGAGAAGAGTAGCATTTAGGAGTAAATTTATGCTAAGGTGGAAGTAGCTAATAAGTTTACCTTTATAAGAGGCTATTTTTCATAGGGGCAAGGGTAAGGATGGAGCATGATCGCCTGATCCTTTTGAATCTCTGTAACTGGAGTTAATTATGATGTTACCAACAAAAATAAGAAAAACTAGAGACTTTCAATAAATGCTACACTGAACATTGCATGACTCTTAATTTTCAAATAATCTTAAAGGGGCTTGAGTCCCACTTTAGAGGCACAGAGAGATTAAGTAATTGGCCAAGAGTTTTTAATGAGTAAATTAGGACAACAGAAATCAAAACTCAATCTCTATGTTTAAAGTCTGTATTTTATCCACTCAGACACTTTCCTACACAAAACAGCCTAATTCAAAGGGTGATGGCAAAGCCGTATATTGTGTCTGCCTCATAATAGACAAATAAACTGGTTTCCTTCCACACTCAAAAGGGGAGGGCTTTTACACATATGAAATTGGATGTGCGTAAAGCAATTCTTATAGTGGGACACAGTGGAAGAGGGCTGGGGAAATGACAAGAGAAGACACCTAAGATTTCCCATGCACAGCAGAGCAACAGGGGCTGTGGGCTAATTGGAGAGAATGATTAGTTAACTGAACAGTATATTTATAAGCAAAACAGTCCTGGGTAGTTGGAAGTGAATGAGGATTATGTTGATTGCTATGCAGGGGTTCAGAACAGACATCCCCAAAATATGCCACTTTGGAATGTGAATTATTTTGAGCTGAAGACAATCAAGACCCTGTAGCCTCATGAGAAATGTTTGCCTTTCCCATAAAGAATTCCTGTTAGGGGTTTTGGTGGGTCGGGGTGACTCCTCCCGCAGGCCTCCTCCCCCGCCCCCCCCCACCGGCTGCCACAGATGAACATAACGCTACCAAAGCATGATCTGCTTGGGGAGAAAAGGTGGCTAATCTCTCAAGTGAGAAAGTCCCAGAGCTTCTTCCTCAATGCCCTTTTATTAGGTTCGCAACACACAGAAATACAGGTAAAGCTCATCAATCAATGTCAGGCAGTAAGGGTCAAACAACAGATAACAAAGAACTCTGAGGGCCTATTTTGAGTCAGGGTCAGATAGCTAAAGAGCTATAAAACTTTGAGGAACAAACTCACTTCTTGCTTGGACCCTTATTTAACTGAGAGCATTCTAAACAAAAGCAGGTTTCATAGGATTTTACATATTCCTTCTTGCCTGATTACCCCAGAAAACGCTCTTTCAGCAGAGGGCTGCACCCCTCCCTGTCAAGATTCAGACTTAAGTGGATTAGAGCCAGGAAATGCTTCTCCTAGACTGAAAGGGGACTCGGGCTATGTCGAAATAGCTGGGGGGTTTGAGGGTCCTTTGCCCTCACTTTGCTGCAGCCCCCGAGTCCTTTCTTGATTGCCTTCCACATGTCTGGTTGGGTTGCCCCTCCTCTGAGGGGTCGTACCCATAGACTCTAACTGACCAAGCACTGGGGGCTAGAGATGGCAGAGGCAGCACTCTCGCCAGGGAGATAAACTTTGTTTCCTCAGTGGCTCACTCAGCCTTAGCCACGGGGGGTGGTTATAACTCCTGAAACCAGACAGAGCAGTTCCCAACAGTTTTGCCCATAATAAGAGTTATCACCAGAAATAGTATTTTACAACCTATCTATAGGGCAGGGCAAACTACTAATGACCAAACACCTGCTCTTCTTGTTGTCCTATAAATGAACTTCCTCCTCTCTGAAACTCCAAGGTAATCCTTAGCTCAGAAAAGCATATCTACCCTTATTCCCTTTTCCTTTGAACCTCTCATGTATTTGGGAATGTCTGACTCTCTTATGTGTGGGGGAGGTTTATGTGTGTATGCGTATTACATTTGATTATTTTCTCTTGTTGCTCGGATTCATGTCAATTTAATTATATACTTCACCAGCCTGAACAACCTAAGAGGGTAGAGGAAAGTTTCTTTCTCCTCTATACTTAACAGAGGTTTCTACATGCAGGGTGGAGGCATATCCAGTACAGAGGCGTTCCGTCTCCCTAATTGACATGTTGTCTGGCTGTACTGACCTAGCAGTGATCGCATTAGAGCCAGGCCTCTAGCTCTAGGCTGTCAAAGAGCATTGGATTTGGCACATTTTTTTAGAAATAAAGGCAGACTTTTAATTTAATTAATTTCATCCTTGATTGCATTAACCACCCGTGTGGCCAGAAAGTATAGCTTGGACCTTGGGCATTAACTTCTCAGGCATTGAAAACTTAGAGTTTTCATGAAGGGAATGATTCATTTTGCTATTGATCAGACACTTTGTCAAGAAAAAGCCAGCTAAAAATTTCTGTGGATGTTCTGAAACCAAATTCTAAATATGGGGTGAGGACAACATAAACATTTTTTTGAACCAATTGTGGATGAAAAGGGGTCAAATAATAAACCTCAGAAGCTTGGGGAGGCCTGCACGGTGGGCTTTACAAACTGAAAGTAACCATGTAGGAAGGTCTTGATACGGGACTCAAGACTTGAAAATTTTTAGCTTAAGGTAAAAAGTTATAAGTCTAGCAAGTAATGTGTATGTTAAAGTGTTTTTTTAAATTTTATTTTAATTGTTGTTCAAGTACAGTTTTCTGTCTTTTATTCTCCTCCAAGACCACCCATCCATACCCCCCCACCTCCCTCCCATTTCCACTACCCCCTTAGTTTTTGTGCATGCGTCCTTTATACTTATTCCTCTAAACCTTTCCCCTTTATCCCTGAAATTCCCTCCCCTCTCCCCTCCAGTCACTGTCAGCCTGTTCTCTATTTCAATGTCTTTGGTTATATTTTGCTTGCTTGTTTGTTTTGTTGGTTAGATTCCTGTTAAAGGTGAGATCATCTTTTAAAGGTATTCCTGTTAAAAGTATTTGTCTTTCACTGCATGGCTTATTTTACTCAGCATAATGCTTTCCAGTTCCATCCATGCTGATGCAAAGGATAGGAACTCCTTCTTTCTTTCTGCTACATAGAATTCCATTGTGCAAATGTACAATAGGTTTTTTTAAAATTTTTTAAATTGTTGTTCAAGTACAGTTTTCTGTCTCTTACTCCCATTTCAGCCCACCTCCTTCAGTGCTCCCCACCTCACTCCCATTTCTACCCTCTAGTAGTTTTTATCCATGTACATTAAAGCTTTTGTTTCAGAAACTACAGATAAGGCCCATCCTGGTTCCTGGGAAAACAGCCAACTTCCTGGGGCACTGGCTAGAGATTACCCCCTGGGGACAAGTTGGAGGCATCCGGGCCTTTTGTGTTCCTAGGGGAGCAGACAGTCACCCTCCTCTTGGGAACAGCTAACTGCTGAGGACAGGAATGTTGCAGCTTCTGAATCTCAAAGCCCTCACCGCACCTGTTTATCCACCCATCCCCACCTTATAAAAGGTCTGGCCTGGAAAGAAAAGACAAGATGGTTTGTTAGGGTGTGAACCGGCCATCTTCTCAGATCATCAGCCATCTGAGTAAAGCTCCCATAAAAGATTCAATCGTTGTCATTACTTATTGGATTTGGTAGTGACAGGCAGCCCAAATGTCAGTGTCTTTTCCAGTTACAGTCTGAAATTACACTTTCTAACTGAAAGCAGGTCATGGTGGGCTGTCCTGTCCTACACTAGAATCTTCCCTGACAAAGATGATTCATTACCTTAATTAAACCTGTCTTTTTGTATGTCTGGATACAAAAGGAATAAATCTCTGGAATGTAAAGGAAACTTCCCTTTTTCCTACTCTTCCAGGCACAACAATTGCACCAGGGTAGAGACCACATACCCTCTCATTGTTATTGTTGTAATGTTAATTATTGACTGTTAACCATCCCATAAATACAAATGTAAAAGAAGCTGTGTCTATTCCATTTTACTTTTTATCCAATCCCAGAGACTTCCCCACTTTGCTTTCTCCCGCCTCAATAATCTATCACTAATGAAATTCATGTAACCACCTTATGTCTAGCCCATTGATTCTAAGGTAAAAAATAAGTTGTAAAACTGCTGTTTTCCAGAGCATTTTCTCCGTTTGTTTCAGTTTTGCCTCCCAGCAATTGTTGTCAGTTTGGCTCAAATAAACTCATAAAAATTCTCTACAGGTTTGAAAGTTTCTTATGTTGACACAATGGAACCTTTTATCCTCAAAGATATAAAATTTCTGAGAAAGCAAAACATTGATTTCAAATTGATAGACAGTACCTGGGTCTGGTTTTGACATTCTGTATATTGGGGCATTGGTGGATGGGATTAAATGTTCAGACACCATATGTTGCTGACAGAATCACTCTATTTTTAGCGAGAACTCAAACACAGATTTGGATGAAATCAGATGGTTTAGGGATTATTGGATAGTAACATCAAAGTAGCATAGGTATTTATCTAGTTATTAATAAAAAAGGGAAACAAAGGGAATCAGATATTATTCATAATGAACTAGAGAACTGAATCAAATATTAAGCCTAATAAATCAGGGAAGCTAAATATGCCTCTTTAGAAATTTACAGCATTCTACTTAGCCCGATTTACCAGGAAGCCGTAGAATTTACAAACTCATTCACACACTCCAGGAGACTGTTACCCTTAAGATTTAATCTTCAGAGAAGACAGAAAAAAAAATGCTATAGGCCCAGTATCAGGATTATTGAGAGGAGGAAGAGGATAAATTCTTCTTCTGGGCACATGGGTAGTAGAAACTGTAATAGAAGATAAAGCTGGCTCTCTGTTCCGGACCCCAGATAACTCTCTGCTGGCCCCCAGACCTCAGACAACCACCTGCTGACTAGTTGACTCCCTGTGTCGGACCCAGATAATCTCCTGCTATCTCTTTGTCCTGGGCCCCAGATAATTTCCACCCTCTGCTTCTGTGTCCTTGGCTCCCACGCTCCTGCTCCCTGCTTGTGCCGCATGACCCCTCCTCTCCCCACTTTGTTACAAAGGTATTTAACCACCCACCTGACCCCTCCTCAGTGCCCAGAATTTGGAGGCTGTCTCCTCTGGGTCCGCGTGCATGAATAAAGGTTTACTCTGTCACCCCAACTCATGTAAGAGTCTGCTTTTCCGCAACAAAACCAGATGATGCGACAGAACTTTTAGACATACACAATAGAGGTATTTCTACTTTTTCACATTATGCAGTAAGAGCCACAATGTCGACAAAATGGAACAGATTTTAGCCTGGGAAAATAATCAGATCGGATAGGGTTTGGTTAGAGGGAGGGCCCAATTTAAACCAGGAAAAACAAAAAAGTTGGGGTGGATGACTTGAATGACATCTTGCTCGTTAAGGAGAAAAAATAAAATACGTGTTGGTTTATCAGGAGCCTCGAGGCGGTTGCTGCTGGAGCCTGCCCGCCCCCTCTGTTCCTGAGGTTATGTTATCTCCCTGTATCCCAATAAAATCTTGCAGGCACATTTACATTTTTCCACCTGTGCTGCTTGAAATTCTGTCTCACAATACAGCAAAAGAACCTGTTTTCATTGGCAAGAAAGTGACACATAATAGTGGGCAATGTAAGGTTTTACACTGAGGTCAAAAAACTAATCTGTACAGAGCAGAAAAAGGATATATAGCCTTAAACAGCATAGTTATGGGAAAATACTTATAAATTTTAGTAGATAAAGCCAATGTAAATAAAAAAGATATTGTGTAACTGATAGAAACCAATGTCATGATAGGCTCTGGAGAGACTCTTTGGTACTCTGCCCACATCTGCTTTATTGGGCCAATTCTCCTATTTCATAACTTCTGCGAGGGTTGGCTGCTGGTAACTCAGACGAGTCCTCAAAGGCTGAGAATTGCCTTTGGCTGATAAGAGCTTTTTTGGCTGGAGGATAACACCCTCCTCTGGGATAGCCTGCAGCCAGTAAGTGATGGAATTACAGATACGGGAGGCTGATATCCTCCCTTGCCTACAGAAGTGAGATTGTGATGTAATTCACCTAGAGCTCTTTGTGTGATCAAGCTTGACTCCAGCAGAGACCACATGCAATATTGTGATTTATAAGAATCACAGAGCCCCTAAAATCCCTTAATGGAACCTAAGGAGAAGATCATAGGAATATCCAGTTTACAGCTAGTTGGTCAGAAGTACAGTTAACAACCTGGACTTGCAACTAGAGGTCATCGGAACCTCTAGTTTTAGCTGGTTGGTCAGAACCACAGGTCTTGCACCTGACTTCTAAAGTTGTTGCGGGTCGGGGAGGGGAGCAGTCTTATGGGGCTGAGCTCTTAACCTTCTGGAACTTGATGCTAACTATGTATACATGGTATCTAAATCAGGGCTGTCAAAGTCATTTTCACAAGGGTGGAAGGGGGCACATTAGCCTTGAGGTTGCCTTCAAAGGGCGGAATGCAATTTCAACTCCTTAACAGTTAAGGGGTAGTTACATTTATATAGTCCTAAAATTATTTTGGCAATTTGAAGCCAACCACGAGGATGATATGGCCCCCAGTGAAAATGAGTTTGACACCCCTACTCTAGGCAAAAAGTCTAGAGCCAAAGGTTTGGTGATAAAAGAA
>PVKM010051409.1:0-10370 GCA_004027735.1 Carollia perspicillata
TCTTCCTGAGCTTTATTACTGTTGTGGTTAATTCTATTCTCTCACACACTGTGCCTACTTTCTATCCTTTACTCTCACTATATCTCTCATCTTCCAACCTTGCACATGCCCTCTGTTTTCCAGATTCAGCTCACAATCCTTCTCCTCTCTAATAAGAGCCTTATCTCTTTTTCACCTTTTATAAAAAGTGGCTAGTTGGGTGAAATATCACTGTTAATGCTATACTCATCCAAAGGATCTCCTATCTCTTCTCTACTTGTTGGTACTTTAAATCCCATAGAATACTCTCCCACTTTCCTAATCCATATTGCTTTCCCCCTGCCACTGATCACATACAGAATTAGGTGGGAGCTGTGAACACCAATATACATGCTGGAGGAGAGAACCCACCAACAAAGGAACCACCAAAAGGTAAAATCCCAATTACAACAAGAAAGCCCACACAAACAGAAGAAGGGCAACCCCGGAACATCCAGATGAGGAGATCAAAGAGACCACACTGCGTAATCTCATAGAACTCCAACCACAGAAGTTCACCCTACAAAGACAGCTAGCAAAGCTGAACATCAGAAAGTGCAGAAATAAACAAAAAAAGTCATCTAAAATGGGGAGACAAAAAAAGAACATGCAATCAAAAGGAATAGAAAGTTCCCACTAAAAGAACTAAATGAAATGGAGGTAAGCAAACCGAATTCAAAATAATAATTATAAGGATGCTCAAGGAACTCACAGACACCTAGAAGTAACTGATTGAAAACTACAACAGTTACAACAATATGAAAAGGAAATAGAAATTATAAACAAAAAACAGAAAGAAATGGAAGATATAATTTGTGAAATAAAAACATACTAGAAGAAATTATAAGCAGGCTGGATGAAGCAGAGGATCGATATAGAATTGGAAGACAAGTAGAAAGAAATACCCAGGTAAAGAAGCTGCATGAAAAAAACTAAAAAAATATGAAGATAGCTTAAGGAAACCCCAGGATAACATGAAATGAAACAATAGTTGAATCATAGGAGTACCAGAAGAGGAAGAAAATGAACAAGGGATAGAAACCCTGTTTGAAAAAATAATGGCAAAAAACTTTCCAAAACTAGACAGGGGAAAAAAAAATCACACAAGTTCAGGAAGCACAGAGGGTCCCAACCAAGGTGAACCCAAAGCAGCCTACTTCAAGATGTATCATAATTTAAATGATAAGTTTTAAAGAAAGAATCTTAAAAGCAGCAAGGGATAATCAAGAAGTAACATTACAAAGGGTCTCCGCTAAGGCTACCAGCTGATTTCTCAACAGCAACACTCCAATCCAGAAGAGAATGCCAGGAAATATTCCAAGTAATGAAAAACAAAGGCCTGCAACCAAGACTACTCTACCCAGTGAGGCTCTCAATTAAAATGGAAGGTGAAAGAAAGAGTTTCCCAGACCAAAGAAGGCTGAAAGATTATACCTCCACCAAACCAGCAGTACAAGAGATGCTAAAGGGATTGCTATAAGAAGAGGAAGGAAAAGAGTGAGAGAGAGAGGAACACACATACAAATAGGAAAATGAATAGATACTTAGCAATAATAACCCTAAATGTTAATGGATTACATCCTCTAATCAAAAGATATAGAGTAGCTGAATGGATAAGAAAACATGACCCACGAATATGCTGCCTACAAGAGACCCACCTCAGAACAAAAGACCTACACAGACTGAAAGTGAAGGGTTGGAAAAAAATATTCCAGGTAAATGGACAGGGAAAAAAATGCTGGGTAGCAATACTCATATCAGGCAAAATAGAATTCAAAACAAGAGCCATAAAAAGACACCCAGAAGGACACTTCATAATACTCAAGGGAAGAATACATTAAGAAGACATAGATGTTGTAAACATATATGCACCCAACATAGGAGTACCCTAATATATAAGGAAAATCTCAGAGGACTTCAAGAAAGATATAGACAGCACCACAATTATAGTAGGGGATTTTAATGCAACACTGTCAAAAATGGATAGATCTTCCAAATGAAATATCAACAAATATACTGCAGCATTAAACAATGTCCTAGATCAAATGGACTTAACAGATGTATATAGAACTTTCCATCCCAAACAAGCATAATAATATACATTCTTTTCATTTCACATGGCATATTTTCAAAGATAGACCACATGATGGGACATCAAACAAGCCTCAACAAAATTGAAATCATATCAAGCATTTTCTCTGACCACAAGATACTGAAACTAGAAACCAACTTCAGAATAAAAACTCAAAAACACTCAAACTTATGGAGACTGAATAGCATGCTATTAAACAATGAATGGGTCAAGAATGACATTAGGAAAGAAATCATAAACTTTTTGGAAATAAATGAAAATGAACTCACAATAATCCAAAACTTACGGGACACAGCAAAGGCAGTCCTGAGAAGGAAGTTCATAGTGATACCAGCCTACCTAAAAAACATAGGAACATTTCACATAAACAACCTATCCCTACACCTACAAGAACTTGAGGAACAAGTAGAAGGAAGGAAATAACCAAGATTAGAATTAAAGGACATAGAAAGTAAAAGAATGACAACACATCCAGGAGCTGGTTCTTTGAAAAGATTAATAAAATTGACAAGCCTTTAAGCAGACAAATCAAGAAAAAAAGAGAGAGGACCCTAATGAATATGATTAGAAATGAAAGAGAAGAGATTACAACAGATACTGCAGAAATACAAGGTATTGTAAGAAAGTCCTATGAAGAACTATATGCCAAGAAATGAAAACCTAGATGAAATGCACAAATTTCTATGATAATACAGTCTGCCAAAATTGAATGAAGAAGAGCAGGAAGCCTTAACAGACCAATAACAGCTGACAAAATCAAAACAGTAATCAAAAAACTCCTGCTACACAAAAGCCCTGGACCAGATGGTTTCACAAGAGAATTTTATGAAGTATTTAAAGGAGAGCTAACCCCTATCCTTCATGGACTATTCAAAAAAAAAAAATCCAAGAAGATGGAAGACATCCAAACTTTTTTTATGAAGCCAGCATCATCCTAATCCCCAAAGCAGATAAAGACACAACAAAGAAAGAAAACTTCAGGCCAATATCGCTGATGAACATAGATGCTAAAATCCTCAACAAAATATTAGTGAACTGCATCCAGCAATACATTAAAAAGATCATACACCATGACCAAGTGGGATTCATCCCAGGGACACAAGGATGGTCCAATATTCACAAATCAATAAATGTAATACACCACATAAACAAAATGAAAGACAAAAGTCACATCATCATACCTATAGATGCAGAAAAAGCATTTGATAAGATACAGCACCCATTCATGATAAAAACACTCAGCAAAGTGGGAACAGAGGGAGCATTCCTCAACATAGGAATTTGAATAGTATTGGAAGTCCTGGCCACAGCAATCAGACAAGAAAAAGAAATAAAAGGCATCCAAATTGGAAAGGAGGAAGCAAAACTGTCATTGTTTGCAGATGACATGATAGCATACATAGAAAATCCCATAGACTCCACCAAAAATCTACTTGACCTAATAAGTGAATTTGTCAAAACAGCAGGATATAAAGTCAATATTGAGAAATCAAAGGCATTTTTGTACACCAACAGTGAAATATCAGACACAGAAATCAGGAAAAGAATCCCATTTGATATAGCAACAAGAGAAATAAAGTACCTAGGAATAAACCTAACCAAGGAGGTAAAAAACCTGTACTCAGAAAACCACACAATACTGAAGAAAGAAATTAAGGACGACACAAACAAATGGAAGCATGTACCATGTTCATGGATTGGAAGGATTAACATCATCAAAATGTTCATACTACCCAAAGCAATTTGTAGATTCAGCAATTTACAGGAGTTTATATGGCTATAAATCCCTATAGATTTATAGAGATTATTTTATTCCTTATTAAAGTACCAATGATATATTTTACAGATATAGAACAAACACTTCAAAAATTTATATGGAACCATAAATGACCCCAAATAGCTGCAGCAATTTTGAGAATGAACGTGTGCGTTTTTGTTGAACAAATACCTAAAAATGGAATTGCTGTGTCATAAGAGGCATTTATGTGTTGTTCGGCGGTTTTTCAAAGTGATTGTACCAAGTCACAGTTTGCTCCCAGAATATGTGCATTATTTACAATATTTTCTATTGTTTGTTGGTTTATATTTGGGGAAATTCTCTTGGGTGTAAAGTGGTATCACCTCATGATTTTACTTTGCACTTTCTTCATAATTAGTGATGTTGAAGTATTGACCATTTGAATAAATTTTGTGAAGTGCTATTCAAGTCTTTTATCCATTATTCTATTAAGTAGTCTACCTAATTCTAACTATTTGTAGGAGTGTTTTTTAACATAGTATGCAAAAAATTCCTTTCTGAGAGATATATTGCAAAAATTTGTTTTCTGCTTTCTGGCTTACCTTTTTTACTTTCATAAAACTTTAATGAGGGTCTTTGATAAACAAAAATTTCTAATTTAAGGTAGTACAATTTTTCAAGTGTCTTATTTCAATTATTGTTTTTCTTTGTATTCTGATTAAGAAATCTGCTCCAGTAGCCTCATGGTCAACTCTGAGCTTTGTCTGGGCCCCTCTCCAGGTTGAGTAGGGGCTGAGGAGATGAAGCCACTGTGTGTGGCCTCCAGGTAGTCTGTGCATGGCCTGTCCTCAAGGTCAGCCTTGCTTGCACAGGAGGTATTGTTATGAGCAGAATCTTCAGCCCCTCTGGTCTCTCCTTGGCCTCAGTTTTTAAATCTAGCATGCTCCAAATACTGTTGCAGCTGAATTGTTTTCTAGAATTTGATTGTTCTGACCCAAGTAGTCAGCAAACATTTTCTGAGAATATACTGTGTGCCTGGTGCTGACAGTATAGTCAGAAACAGACAAAATCAGCTCTGACTGAGTTTACTTGTCCAGGATGGGAGCCAGACACTAAACACTAATACTATAGATGAAATGCTCAAGTAATGACTATGTTGTAAAGAGAGGGAAAGTAACATGTTAGGGATGGAGTGCCCTTTGAATCATCAACATCCCTGATACCAAAGCACTTTTTATTTTTCAGAGATTATACTTACCACTTAACATATGGTTTCATAGTATAGGCATTCTCTTCACTCCCTAATGCTTGTTTCTATTCTAAAACATTCTGTTCCATTATGACTTTAGAAGTCTATCAAAACCCTACTGTAAGTGAAAGCTATCCAATTCACATTGGTGAGGATTTGGATTCTGGCAATGCAGCACAACAGAAAGCAAAACAAGTAAAACAGAAACAAGAAACAGTATTTTAGTAAAAGTTCTGGATGAATCAGTCTGGCAGGCTGTGAAGACTGGGAAAAACCCAAGCACTAGATAATTACCTTACACAGGAGGCAGGATAATGACAGATGTTAGATCAAAGTTTAGTAGAAATTCTTGAAAAAGTAAGCCAACAGACAAAAAACAGTTAAATTCAACAGAAGAAAAGTAATGGACTCAGATGAAGATAATGATTATTGAATTGAAAATGTTTACAGACTGGACCTTAATAGAATATCTAGGACAGATGATACTTGGAGGAAGTTAAGATCTGATTAAATGTTTATTTTGTTTATTGTCTATGTGCCTTTAAAAATAAACCTGTAGTGAAAAAAAGAAAACTTAATGCCTACCTCAAAGTCACAAATATACTTTCCCATGTTTTCTTTCAGATTTATGGTTTTATTTTTACAAATCTATGATCTACCTGAAATTATTATCATGTTAAGTGGAGAACCAAGGTTTATTTTTTTCCAGATAGATATTCAATTGACCTGACATCTTTTATTGAAAAGACTCTTCTTCTCATCATTGCTCTATAGTGTCACTTTGTCATAAATCAATTAACCATGTATATTTTGGATTTGTTACTTGAATCTCAATGTTAACCATTGATCCATTGGGCTACTTTGGTCCAATATCACAATGTCTTATTTACTGTAGCTTTATAATAAATCTTGATAATTAGCAGTGTAGTTTCCCCAGTTTTGTTTTTCTTCTCTTCTTATTCCTCCCCATCTCCTCTTTCATCTCTTAGAGACTTTTTTTACAACTTTTGAGCCTTTATATTCCATATGAATTTTAGAATCAACTTGTCAATCTCTGTCAAGATGTTACTTAAATTTTTGTAGAATGCATTATATCTATAGGTCAGTTAGGGAGTGATTGATATGTGTACAACATTTATCAATTCATAAATATGGCATTTTCCTATGTTTACTTATTTTATTTATTTTCTTTTGTATTGTAGTTTTTCCATTGCCACTTACCCCCATACCCTCTTCTGCTACCACCCACTCCACTCCCCCCTGCAATCACCACACTGTTGTCTGTGTCCATGAGTCTTTTTTCTTTTTTGCTCAACTATATTTGTTTAGATTTTTATGTATCTCCTTACCTTTCAGTGAAGAGTTTTTTATACATCTTTCATTAGATTTATAATTAGGCACTTGGAATTTCAAATTATATCTTTATAAAATGTCTTTTTAAATAACTCTGTTGACAATATATAGAATAAAATTGGTTTTGGTTATTTACCTTGCATTCAGTAACTTTCTAATTCTAATTATTTTTCTGTATATTCTTTGGATTTTTAAGTTCTTAATTAAGTCAACTATGAGTAATAAATTTGCCCTCCTTTTTACTTCTCTTGCTATATATCTACCTATTATCTACCTATTCATGATTTATGTCATATTTCCATGTAAAGGACCTGCAGTTCAATGTCAAGTGGAAGCGGTGATAGTAGTTGTACTTGTCTTATTATTAATCTTAGGAAGAAAACTTTTTAATATTTCACCATTACGTAGGATGTTTGTTGTAGGTTTTTTTGTAGAAACTCTTAATCAGCTTAAAGATAGTCCCTTCTATTCCTAATTTACTAAGAAGTTTCTATTTTTTATCATAGGTGGGTGTTGAGTTTTATCAAACGTTTTTTCTGCATTTACTGAAGTGATAAAAAACATTTTTGTTTTTGCTGGTAGTGTAGAGAGCACTCTAATGTTATCTGTTGCTGTGTAATAAAGTACCTTAAACTTAGTGGCTTAAAATGATAATATTATTTTGTTTATAAAGTTTCAATTTAGGAAGGATTCTGTGGGAACAACTTTGCTTTACTCAGTATCAGCTAGACTGACTCAAAGATTGGGAATCTTTGGAAGTAATCTTTGATTACTCATATGTCTAGTACCAGGTCTGAGAAGAGTTAACCAGCTCGGGGCTAGAATAGCTGAGGCTCCTCTGGCATCTCTGTCTTTATATGATGTTTGTCCTTGGTCTCACTGGTATTACCGTTCGGGGTAACTCCAGCTACTGGCTGATATTTCAGATGTACTTTGTCCTGTAGGTCCGTATGTAAAATACATAAGGTATTCTTTCCTGCTAACTGAGAATCCAGTAGACTATTTCACTCTTTTATATGGCTAGCTGCTTCTGTGGGAAGAGATACAAGGTAGGACTAATGAATCCCAGAAGCATCAGTCCCTTGACTTACTTTTTCCATTGTTAAATGGCTTTCTTGATCACAAGTATCATACCACAACAGGGAATGAGGCATTCAGAACATCCACAGGTGGCTTTCCTGGCCACAAGGATGGTAACTCTAAACCCAAACAAGAATCTGCTATTGAAAAAAACAAATCACTCTATTCTCCATGATGAAAAGTCAAGTGGTTGGATGGCACCCCTGAAATATGGTACCATAATGGACATTAGTAGATTAAAATGCCAGTTTTCTTGTCCCACAAGTAAGACATGTCTGAGGCATGTTCTACACTCTGCACCTGAAGTTCCCTAAGAGAGTTAGTTTCAGTTGCTTACAGAGGTAACCATCTTATACCAATGCAAACTGCATTAATTTCTTTCCTTTCCATTTTCACATCCCTATTTTTTAATGGTGCATTACAGAATTACATCATAGATAAATTTTATGCACTCAAATCCTTGTCTCAAGCACTGCTTCTTGGCAGACTAAGGCAAATAGCAAGTCCTTATCCATTCATGTATTTTGTTCACTCATTAGGTGTTGATGTGATCCTCGTATGATAAGTTGGGCCATAGGAGTAGGATTTCATGCTCTAAGATTTTAACTCTGTTCCTGCCCTTCTTACCTTTTATTTAAGATAATAAATACTATTTTCATCACTTTTTTGTCATTATTGCACAGACTTTGAATTAATGAACTGAAAAAGTAGAGCTCATTCTAGCCTCAAACTCTTCTTTAAACATAGGTGGAGACTGAGGCCTGAGTTAATGAATTTTGTAGCTAAGTCATAGGGCTAATTCTTGGCAAATTATATAAGGATGTGGTCTCCTTATATAAGGAGCAGGCTTTTGGGGTTTTTCCACCATAGTAGAAGCAGATGGTTTACAGACTTTGTCTTCTAAATGTAAAGTTTGGGATCTTTCACAAGAAAACTTTGTAGTCTTACTCCATTAAGTGAAAATTAGTCTGGCATAGTAGAAAGAGCTTGGTATTTGAATTGGACTTGGGTTCAGAATCCAACATGGCTACTAATGAGTAAGTTCTTGGGAAGTATTCTCTGTCTTTCTGAAACAGTTTTTTTTTTTTTTTTGAAAATATGGCTATAATATTTATGTTAGATTTTTGCTTTAAGAAATTAAATGCCATTATTTATTTAAAAGTTTGGAAAATGATAACTAAGCAGAAGCTGTTTTCTGGAAAAGAACCTGATAAATTATTTAAATTATCTTTTTTATCTGATATACTCAGATTTTATTTTAATTCCTTTCATTAATTGAAACAACTTCATGTTAGATTTATTTCCTTTTTTTCTAGTAGGGTTGAAATTTAATTGTTCTGTCATCAGTATTGCAGAGGATTCCACTTGCTTTCTGCTGAGGAATGTTCCTCTTTATTTTCTGAGAGCTCAGCAATTTGGTTGTTACGGGTTGTTATAGTGTACTCATCACAATTCAGCAGGATGATGAAGGTCACTTTCAGACATTTTTCAGTGTTCACCATCCACTGTGGATGATTATCTAGGTATCTTCAGGCAACAGATATCCACAGTTTGTCTAAGGGGAAAACATGAAATCCAGTTTGGTAACTTCACTTGTGCTTTTTGCAGAGAATAAAAGAAATAATGAATAAAGAACCCAGATAATTATTAGTGGACCAGTTCTAATTTAGAGAGTTAATAATAAACCAAGCCTTGGGGGTTAACAAACATGCCTTCTACTACTTATCATTTAATGTTTTTGTCATAGGTATAATGCTGGGCTACAAGGTTCTTCACTCCAAATTCAGTGCCATTGAGAATCTCTTGAAGTTGTCATGATCCTTTGTCCATTTATAATACTTAGTCTTTTACACTTCAATTTTCCATGCATGTTTTATCTGTGCTTGAAGCACCACCACTCTAAGAAATTGCCCTTTTACTCTTCAACTAGCGTAACCCCAAAGTTGGTTAATTTGGTGTCATAGATACTCAAGAAAACTTAAGTGTTGAGGAAATAATTGTTGTATTTTTGTCTTTTCACAATTAAAGATTAACATGTGTTCTCTATTCCAATTAGGCTGTTAATATTTGGGAAGAAAATTGAACTTAAGATCTTTCTTATCCTTCCTTCCTTCCTTCCTGCTGGGAATTCACACTAGTGAATGGAGATCTGACACCCCTGGGAGACAGTAGAGAACATTCCTCAAGATCTCACCCTGACCCCTGAAGAAACTGCCACTCGCATTGTTTTCCTAGCTTTTCTTGATTGGTCAAAGACAAATGATTTTTCTAGTTTTGCTTGATTACTCAAAGATAAATGATGCAGACAACAGACCAACAAGAGTTCCCTTTAGCAACAGGAATTCTTGGGGTTGTGATTGTAAATACCCTCATAATCCTAGACAGCACTCATGTTAAGGTCACATTATTGTCTGCAAGACTTGGAGCTTTATTGAATTGCCATGGTTGGGTCCCATCCATTACATAAGCTATTCACTTCTACCCCTTCCCTTTAGTGATTCATAGCTGTGCCATAGCCAAGATTTAGTTCCTTGTCAGGAACAATTTTCCTACTGACTTAAAACCACTGCTTCAGCTGGATCACGGCATCTGAGAACACTTAGCTGCAGTGCTGTATGTCTGAGATGCCTCACCATGTCTCCTGAATTGCAGAGAACTTTCCCAGCACTGTGCCTCCTCGGGGTCCTATTTCTATTGCAAAGCTTACCTGTCCTATGTGGTGAGTACAGACATGATAGGGAAGATGGGTGTGTTTATTTTTTATTTTATTTTTAAATATGTTTTACTGATTATGCTATAACAGTTGTCCAACTCCCCACCCCATATTCCCCTCTACCCTG
>PVKM010051410.1:0-10478 GCA_004027735.1 Carollia perspicillata
GGGGGCGACTGCATCTCCAAGTATGGTGTTGAGGCCTTCTTGGACTCCTCAGGTATTAGGCTGGGAGAGAGCTCCCCCCATCTCGGTCCTCCTGCTTCTGTGCTTCTGGTGGGGACTTTTCCAGGAAGTTCACTTCACACAGCGTCAAAGGTTCTTCTTTCCAGATTCCTCTCTTGCTTTGTGCCAGGCATTCATTAGGAAGCACCTTTTTATCTTTTTGGAGTCAGAATGGGTCTCAGGTCTATAAAATTTGATTTAACCCCTTCATGCTCTGGAGGAGGGCCCGCAGTAGTAAAGTGGCTGAGGCAGAATTAGAATCCAGATAACCTGGCTGTTGAGCCCAGGTCCTTACCCCTGTGTTGTTTAGTTTCTGGGAGCCCCTGAGCTCAGGGCAGAGTATTCGACTCAATTCTACATATATTTCTGGGTACTTCTGTGTTTGTTACTTGAAACACAACCTCTTGACTGCTGTGAAAGGGACAAGAGATACAGAAATGGTATGGCCATCTCTTGTGATGTACTGGCCATGTTAGCCATGGTGGCTGAGGTAGCCAGTGGAACGAGGGGAGGGTTTGAAGAGAGGTCTGAGCTGAGGATTGAAGAACCGAACTTGTACTTCCGGCCAAGATGGAGGTGTAGATAGACACACTGTGCCTCTTCACACAACCAAAAGAAGGACAACAACAAATTTAAAAACAAAAAATAATCAGAACTGCCAGAAAATCAAACTGTATAGAAGTCTGACAACCAAGGAGTTAAAGAAGAAACATTCATCCAGACTAGTGCACCGAGACAAAAAAAAATATGGCCCAAATAAAAGAACCAATCAAATCTCCAAAAATAGAACTAATCAATAAAGAGATAGCCACCTTATCAGATGTAGAGTTCAAAACACTGGTAATCAGGATGCTCACAGACATGATCGAGTATTGTCACAAAATAGAGGAAGAAGTAAAGGCTGTGAAAAGTGAAATAAAGGAAAATGTACAGGGAACCAACAGTGACAGGAAGGAAACCAGGATTCAAATAAATGATTCGGAGCAGAAGGAAGATATAAACATTCAACCAGAACAGAATTCAAGAAACAAGAGTTCAAAAAATGAGAAGAGGCTTAGGAATCTCTGGGACAACTTTAAACATTCCAATATCTGAATCGTAGTGGGGCCAGAAGAAGCAGATGACTAAGAAATTGAAAACTTATTTGAAAAACTAATGTAGAAGAACTTCCCTAATCTGACAAAGGAAATAGACTTCCAGGAAGTCCAGGAAGCTCAGAGAGTCCCAAACAAATTGGACCCAAGGAAGCACACACCAAGGCACATCATAATTATATTAGTCAAGATGAAAGATAAGGAGAGAATCTTAAAAGCAGCAAGAGAAAAGGAGACAGTTACCTACAAAGGAGTTCCCATAAGACTGTCAGCTGATTTCTCATGAAAAACCTTGCAGAAAAGAAGGGGCTGGAAAGAAGTATTCAAAGTCATGAGCCCTGGCTGGTGTGGCTCAGTGGATTGAGCACCAGCCTGTGAACCAAAGGGTTGCTGGTTTGATTCCTAGTCAGGGCACATGCCTGGGTTGCGGACCAGGTCAGGTCCCCAGTAGAGGGCACATGAGAGGCAACCACACACTGATGTTTCTCCCCCTCTCTTTCTCCCTCCCTTCCCCTCTGTCTAAAATGAATAAGTGAAATCTTTTTTAAAAAGTTATGAAAGGCAAGATCCTACATTCAAGATTACTCTAGCCAGCAAAGCTATCCTTTAGAATGGAAGGGCAGATAAAGTGCTTCCCAGATAAGGTCAAGTTCAGGGCCTTCATCACCAAGCCCTTATTAAAAGAAAGGTTAAAAGGACTTATCTAAGAAGAAGAAGAAGATCAAAAATACAAACAGTAAAATAACAACAACCTCACAACTATCAACTGAACCTAAAACAAACTAAGCAAACAACTACAACAGGAACAGAATCACAGACATATAGATCACAGAAAAATATGGATGGTTATCAGGGGAGAGGAGGGCAGGGGGGAAAGGTACAGGGAATAAGGAGCATAAATTGGTAGGTACAAAATAGACAGGGGGAGGTCTGAATAGTATGCGAAATGGAGAAGCCAAAGAACTTATATGTACGACCCATGGACATGAACTAGGTGGTGGGGAGGGAATGCTGGTGAGAGGAGGGAGTGCAGGGTGGAGGGGAATAAAGGGAGGAAAAAACAGGACAACTGTAATAGCATAATCAATAAAATATATTAAAAATAAATTTAAAAAAAGGAGAAGAACTGAACTTGCAACTTGGCAACCCAGTGAAGTAGGATGGGAAGTCTTCCAGGGTGTGGGAAGTAAGAGTGAGGAATGATTGACTCCCTATGCTGTGGGGCCCTCCAGCGATAAAGAACTTGGTCTGGCCTGGCAGGAAGGGTTCTGGGAAGGTGGACATGGTGGGCTCATGAAGAGAGGTGGGCCCCGGACAGGCTGCGAACTTTCGTGCTGTTGAAGGCAGCACAACATCATGGAAAAGATTAAATCAGGGGAGCTATTTATCAAATCAGCCTCTAGAGAACCCACTGGCTGGAGGGTAGGGGACAGCTCTGAATGGGGGGAAGCTGCGACACAGGCAGAGAGATGCTCCTTAGAGGACAGACTGTCAGGGAGTTGACTAGAGCAGTAGAAGGGAGGGAGGTGACTGGGCAGTATGGAGGAGGTAAAAAGGGAAAACTGGAGACTGATGGAATGAAAGGGGGACTAGAAGGAAATAAAATAGGATTCACTTGGTGCTCACTTAGGATTCTGCTTGGTGCAGCAGAATAGGTAGGATTTAGAGCTAATAGGTTTGTATATGTAAAATACATAGATAACTACTTTAACTCTACAGAGACAATTTCACCTTCAGATTTTTCTCCCCCTGGCTGCTGCACTTCACAACTTCCTAACCTTTCAAACTTATTTTACCCCAGTCTTCTTTGGGATTATACTGTTTTTGTTTGTTTCCCAAGACCTCCTTGCCTCCCTGCCTGTGTGCCCTACAGCAGGGAGCTCTCCCACTTTGGGGTGAAGGCAGCTATCATCAAGCCCCATTGCTTCGACATCCACAGGAGCAGTCCTGAGATGTTTTCTTAGGGCTTCAAGGAGGCATGGGATTGGGCCAGCCCCTAGGTCAAGGAGATCTATGGGGAGAAATTTCTAGTTCGATGAGCGAGCTGTGGACCATGGGGAAAGAAGCAAACCATTTTCTGGAAGTGTAGGTTCCTCATTAGAGCCTCTTATGGTCACAAATTCATCCTTCTGGCTGGCCCACCTACACAGTAGGGACATTTAGCTTCATAGCCATGATTCCATGTGGTCAACTAGTAACCTAAAGAGAGAGTTTAGGTTGTTAGACGGGGGACTACTGTGTCTGTCATGTAAAGACCTGATCAGATTGAAGAGGGAACCAAAGCCAGAGAGGGAGTTCTTTGAAACTTTCTTTCTAAATTAGAGCCATGAAATGGAAAAGAGGGATGGGGAAGTATGTAGGGATCCTTTCTCATTTTGAATAGAGAAGTAAAATCAACCAAAATTAATAAAAATCTTTTGAAAACATGCAAGTTGAATTTATCCATGGTGATGAACTGCATGGAGTGCACCCAGGACTTACCTGGCTGAGAGTCCAAGCTCACCTACCTCCCCATGAACTATGTGTCCACCTTCCTGGTGGGTGCTGAGGTCAACTGGAGCTCCCCAAGGCCTGCCAAGGCCCTGTGAAGCCAAGACTGGGGTGCATGGAGGGTCTAGTTGGGATGCTATGTGAAGGTTGATGCTTCATGGGGAGGAAAATAAGATGGAGGGAGTGAGCTCTCCAGTCTCTAGTCATGTTGTTTATACTCTCCTTCTTACCTCTGCCCTGGGTTCTCCCAGGACTCTGAGGCTATTAGGAGGGAAGAACCCTGCTTTGAGGCAGAGGAACAGGGACCCAGTAGCACACAATGTGTGCCCCATTGCCTGAGCAGCTTCTCAAGGCTCTGAGCCTCATGGACCCAAATCCACACTTTTGGGAAAGAGTGAACACTGGGAGGGGGCTCAGCCCCATCTTCTCTGCCTCTGTTTATCTCCTCAGAGTGTGCCTTGGCCCTGGCCAGTCTCCCCCTCCCACAAGATGGAAATCGCCTAGAAGAGGTGAAGGCCCCTCTCCACTGCAGATACCCATGGATAGAGGTAGAGGTGTAGAGGACAACCACCAGGCTGACCCACCAGCCTCAGGTGCCAACTCAGCAGGGAGGCCTCTCATCTGAGAGTGAGTGGCATTCCCAGCCCCAGGAAAAGAGCCTTCTAAGTGGTCCCACAGCACTCGGAGCCTCCAGTCCATGCCTATTTTGTGATGTTAGGAGTCTGAGTCCAGGGGAACACTGCCTTAGCCAGTAGGCAACAGAGAGGTCCATAAGATGATGAGCCAGGCCCAGGCCTGCGCTGGGGCAGTCCCAAGTCATCTTTTTCAAGATCCAGAGGCAGCCCCTGGGTCTCATTTGTCTTCTCAAGAACTGAGTTACTCCTGGGCCTGCTCAGCCCTCAAGTGAAATGATCTAACATCTCCCAGCCAAGACTTCCCTGTCTACTCACCCAGGAGGCAGAGTTGGGAAATGCCTCTAGATCCAGTGTAATAGGTGTGCCTTGGAGTGGTTGTGAAGTAGGTGAGGTTTGCTTCTATCACTTCCCATATAGGCTTTGGGTTTGTTCCCCAAAAGTGGATACACAATCTGACCTCTCACCACCCTCGGAATAGAGTAGCTGAGCTCTCTGTCCTTTTCCAAGGAGACTGCTTTGACTGATTCTGGAACTGACCAACCTTGGTAGACAGTGGAGCACAGAGATTCACCTTTGTTCCTTCATTCTAGGGAACGTTGTGTCAGACCTTCTAGACACGGAAGGTATGGGCAGTTGGTCCTGTGTCCCTGGGGATGACTGGTCACCAGGCTCATCCTGAGGAGTGGTGACCCTAGAGGTTTATCCAAAGAACCACTGTAGACTCTAGCATCACCCTGTGCCTGCACCTTATACAATCCTGGGTGTGGTCCCTCATGACTCACACCTCTGTCTCACAACCTTATTTCCTTATGTTGACCAGCTTCCCTCCTACCTTTCTGTGAGTTCTTGTGTTCCCCATGGCCTGGACTCTCTCCCTCCCTTCCTAGTCCCGACCCTGAGACCTTTCCAAGCAGCTGTCTGGCCCCGGTCTTCTGATCCTCTCATATGCCCTCTCCTCTCAGAGCCAAGGAGTCAGCCCTGGGCCCTTTCTGCAGCTGCCCAGGGAGCTCATGACCCATTCTCATGACCTCCTCTCATTGATATTCATATCAGAACTCTCTCTTCTCCTGCCTTTTCTCCCTATGCTCAAAGTGTCCCCCCTCCTATTACTCTCGCCACCTGTGGTTCTACCTGTTATCAGCCCTATACCTTAGAATCACTTTGACTCCTGGCCTCCCTTCTCTCTGCATATCCAACTAACCACTGTGCCAGTTGACTTCATAATCCCTTCCTCCTGCCATCACCACCCCCACTACCAGGCTCCTCAGATCACCAGATCACCTCATCTGTGTCTGATCCTGGGGTAGAAAAAAAATGCCCAGAAAATGCCCAATGGGAGCCCTGCCCTAGGGTTGCTGATGTGTCCTCAGTCCTTGACTTCCTCCATTTGCCTGGTCACTGGGGGAGACTGGTTGCCGGCCCGCCTAGAGTGCAATGAGGACTCCGCATTGGTGATCTGAGTATCATCTCCCATGGACCCAGGCCCTGAGGCCCTCAGTCTTTCTGCTTTGTGTGAGTAGGGCCCTCCCATCACCATCCTCCTTTATAGGAGGGCCCTGCTGCCTCTGGCCTCAGGACAATGAAGACATAGCTTCCCAGAGAGAAACTCTTTTTCATCATCTCCCATAATGGACACTCACCTAAGGGCAGAGAATTCCAGAGAGCTAATAACCTGGAACTCATTTCTCTTGGGGTTTGGAATGCACAAAACCAATTTTGTTTGTTTTACATTACCAAATTTATCTTATTTTTTTCCTCTAAAAATAAAAATTAAGTTTATTTACATGCCTGTACTCTTGAAAAATGATTTCAATCCCCTGGACCAGGGATGGGGGATTCCCAGGGGGGCTTTCTAAGCTGAATTCTTTCTCATTTACCTTGCTCAGAACACTCAGGTGAGCCACCTCTCAGCACCAACATCACCTCTGGGGTCTGTCCCATCCCTGGCACCTTCACCCATCAGGGCTAGGGAGAGAGAAGGGCAGCTACCAGGGCTGTCTGAGGTGACGAGGCTTCAGGTTGGACTTGAATTTCTTGCATCTGGGCTAATTGGTGTGTGATGCATCCATCCACCTATAAAAATTATAGAGTGGCTCACTCAGGGCCCTCTGTGTGTTGCCAGCAGTGGAAAGGAGGAGAGCTCTTCTCAACAGCCTCCAGCACGCTGCCAGCTCGGGGTCAGAGAGCCGGCCTCTCCCGCTGTCTCCTGAGCCCCATCCTTCTTGGCCATCACCTCTTTCCTGCCCTATGGCGGCTCTCACAGACCTCTCTTTTATGTACCGCTGGTTCAAGAACTGCAATCTTGTCCGAAACCTCTCAGACAAGTATGTCTTCATCACAGGCTGTGACTCGGGCTTTGGGAACCTACTGGCCAAGCAGCTGGTTGATCGAGGCATGCGGGTGCTAGCTGCTTGTTTGACCCAGGAGGGGGCCCAGAAGCTACAGCAAGATACCTCCTACCGGCTGCAGACCATCCTACTGGATATCACCAAGAGTGAGAGCATCCAGATGGCGGCCCAGTGGGTGAGGGACCAAGTGGGCGAGCAAGGTGGGGTGAATTGCATTCTTAAGCTTTCTCAGCGTATCCTTCTTTTTCTGTCTTTCTCCTACAGGCATCAGACAGTATCAGGGGCCCTGTTGTTCAGATAGGGTGGGAGAAGTGATGTGGAGACAGGGGCTGAGGCTCTGGCCCAGTGGGACAGGAAGCCATTGCATGGTTTTGTCTGTCCACAGGAAGGGCTGATTTCCCAAGGAAGTTTTCTCTCCCAGATACTCAGAGGGAAGGAGGGAGGTCGCCATGAGAGGTAGGGGAGAGAACCTGTTTTCTGAATGTCCAAAGCTCTAAAGATGGAGTTGCTTCTCTGGGACTTTGGTGGTTCCGGCCAACAGCTCTTGTCAGGACCAAGCTGGGTGAAGGCAAGACAGGAGCATGAGGGTGAACTCCCTGAGTGGAGGCATTTGCTCTCCTTGATTGCACCAGGCTAGAAGGCTGAGGACAGAGAGATCTGTCCTTTCCTCGAATCTTGGTGGATATTAGGTTGAGCTCAGAGTAAGTGCTGACATCAGAATGGATGTTCCTATTGGGAAAGGAGGCTGTGGGTTGGGGCTGGACCAGGACTGCGTAAGGACCTGCCTGGGGAGGTTCCTGCATGAAGGGCATGGACACAGGGACATGAAGAACAGGGCAGCTCTGTTGTAGAAGTGGCAGCCTAGGGGAAGTCCTAACTCCCAGCGGAACTAGTCTGGGGTCAGTGCCCACAGGTGGGGACAGGAGAGCCCTGGAGGGACCAGGCAATAACGCCCTGCTTTATTTTTCCCCTTAGCACTTACCACTATTCCCTATTTAATATTTTTAATTTATTTTTCTCATTTATTGTCTATTTTCCCTGCTAAAATAAAACTTGGTGGGGGCAGGATTTTTTATCTCTTTTATTTACTACATATCCTTAGTATTTAGAACAATGTCCGGCATCTAGCAAGGCGCCAAATATTTGTTGGGTGAATTAAGTCATGAATAATTCAGCAAGAGTGAGTCTCTTTTTTCAGCAGGCTGCCTTGCCCAGCGCCCTACATTCAGCCCTGAGCCACTCGTGTTAATGATTCACTGGGTATATTAGTTTCTTATTGCTGCTGTAATAATTTAATACAAACTTAGTGGCTTAAAACAACACAGATTTATTATCTTGTAGTTCTGGAGATCAGAAGTCCAAAATGGGTCTCACTGGGCCGAAATCAAGGTGTCAGCAGAGCTGTGCTCCCTTGCAGGGGCTCGAGGGGAAAATCCTCTTCGGCGCCTTTCCCAGCTTCTCGAGGCTGCCTGCATTCCTTGGCTCAGGACCCTCTCCTATCTTCAAGGCCAGCGAGGTCAGGCCAAGTCCTTTTCACACTGCCATCTCTCTGCCTCCCTCTTCCACTTAGAAGGCTTATTTCTGATTGGGCTCACCTGGCTAATCCAGGCTAGTCTCCCCATTTTAAGGACAATTAGCAATTTGAATTTCATCTGCTACCTTAAATCCTCTTTCCCATGTAATCCACCATATTCACAGGTTCCAGGGATTAGTAGGGGCCCATCTTCAGGGGGCCATTTTTCTGCCTACTCCATTGGGCAACATCCTTGGTCTAAGAAGCATTGGGAAATGGGGGAGAGGGGGTTCTGGCATACTTTATTGTTCCTGAGAGTCTTTGGACATGACAGGTCGACTCTAAGCTTTTTGCACGGCTCTGACAGTTCTCTAGTTGCTCTTTGCAGAAAAAAAATAAATTAAGATTGTCCTGATTCTCCAGCAGGCAAAGTTGTTTACCGGGGCCATCAGAGATAGTGGTGAGTGTGCGTTTTTAACCCACAGACAGAGATCATTTGGGTTTTATAGTGTTTGGGTCTCAGAAGCCTCATTCCCTCCTCTGTAAGACAAGAGAGTCTCCTCTGCCTGAGAAGGTTCTGAGTTCTGCCAGTCAGTTGGTCTCCTGGGTTCTCTCTACTTGGAGGAAAGAGGAAGATAAGGTAAGGGCATGGCTTTTGTGTGGACCAGAGCCCCAGGGGAAGGGGTGGCCCATGTGCGGTGTTTACTTCCAGCCTTGCCCTCAGGAAAGAGTGGAAAGTGCGCCCAGAGGAGTACCTGAGGCTGCAGAGGCCGAAGTGGGGGGCATGGGGGAGGGGAAGGGCAGGAGCCAGGGCAGTGGGGCTCATGGAATCCCTGATCGAAAGACTGGGAAGGCCTTCTTGGGGATCATTTAGAGGTTTTTCTAACATGTTTTTTTTTTGTTTGTTTGTTTGTTTTTTAGCATCGAACACCCTCCTCCAAGTAGAATTTAACTTGTAAAACAAATGAAAGTTGAGCTTCTCCTACATTCCCCTCCCCAGACAGGTTCTGAGGTGCAGCCTGGGAAGCTCAGAATTGCAAACCACAGGCAGGAAACAACTGTTCTAGTCCAGTCAACATAGAATCTGAGGCCCAGAGAGAGAAAGGGACTTGTCCAAGGCTGGAGGTAGAACCAAGACTAGAACTTGAGCTCTTCAAGCCTGGTCCTCTGCAGAACTGAATGGCAATACTTAGCATGTTTTTCTCTCCATTTATACCAACTCAATTTAATAATTTCAGCCCTTTCAAACTTTCCATAATTATTTAAATGCTTCATATATTTATTTATTAATGTTATTTCTTCTCTGGTGTGTGAGCTCCTTGAGTGATAAAACCCTGTCTTGTTCACTTCATGTCTCCAGCAGTCCCCTCTGAGACTGACAGAACACTGGGTTTGCAAATGGATAAACGAACGTGTGAATGGATGAATGAGTGAAGTAATTTTGGCAATGTGAATAATAAAACTGGTCTCTTATACTTAGGGGAATACAGAGCAGGGAGCATAATGGGAGAAAGAATTCACACATTTATTTCTTGGTATGAAAATGGTATCTATTTTCTCCCAGAACTAACAGCTTAGATGTCATTAGCTAAAGCCTGGGTTGTTAGCTGGTACAGGACCCAGGTAGCTGGTAGATTATGTGAATCAGAAAACAGGCCCCTTTAGAGAAAGCTAATTAGTAAAAGGCACATCTTCCTTCGGGCTGTAATAGCTCCCTGCCCAGGCCCCAGCCCAGTGTCTTATGCTTGGTGAGCCTGCTCAACCATCCTCAACAGCCCTGAGCAGTGGGTAGGAGACCTTGGTGATTTCTGTGTGGTTCTCTCTCTCCGTCTCCCTGCAGGTCTCTGGGCCCTGGTGAACAACGCTGGTGTGGGCCTGCCCAGTGGTCCCAATGAATGGCTGACGATAAAGGACTTTGTGAAGGTGATCAATGTGAACCTGGTGGGACTGATCGAGGTGACCCTCCACATGCTACCCATGGTCAAGAAAGCCCGGGGCCGGGTCGTCAACATGTCCAGCTCTGGTGGTCGTGTGGCTGTCATTGGCGGTGGCTACTGTGTCTCCAAGTTTGGTGTCGAGGCCTTCTCTGACAGCATCAGGTGACTGAGCCTTGGTGCCAAGCCACCCTGGGTGGGAGTCCTGGGGTGTCACCTCGGGAAGAGAGGGCTGGGGGCGGGGAGAAGGACAGCATGGGGGCGGGGGAGTCCAGAAGAGAAGAAAGGGAAACAGTAGTAGGAAGCAGGCTGGCCCTCAGGGGGGCTTTCCCCGAGGACCAAGAGAAGAAAGGGACTAGAAAAGAGGTGGCGTGGTGCTAGGAGACTATTTTTCTGCGTTCCCTTGA
>PVKM010051411.1:0-10474 GCA_004027735.1 Carollia perspicillata
GTGCAGGACCTGAGGTCCTGCGTCGTCCCCATCTCTGTGCTCTGCAGGCCAAGCCTGCCCCTCCTGACTCCTCCCCCTCCCCTTCCCTGAATCACCCGGGTCTGTGGGGTCTCCCTGAACTGCCCCTGTCCCCTGTGACCCACCTGAAGCTTTCAAAAGGCAGATCCCATCCCATCAGCCCCCGGTTAAAACCCTTTGAGGGCCTCCCATGGGGCATCAGGGTGCGGACCAGACTCCTGTCAGGGTGCTCGCCCCTCTGGCCACCCTCCAGCCCCTCCCCCACGCGCCCCCTGACCCAACATGCTGTGCCTTCCCTTCGCCTGGCAGGTTTGGACACAACTCCCTGACCTGTGTCCTCCAAGTGGCTTTCCCTGACCCCTGCACACAGTGGGGGGCCCTGCTGTGTGCGCCTTTCCTGTGACCCCAGATGGCAGCATGGGGCCTCTCCAGGTAGCACCTGTCCCCTCCACTGGGCTGTGACCTGGACAAGGGCTAGGACTGAGGGCGGGCGACATAATTTGCAGGGTCCGGTGCAAAATGAAAAATGCAGAGCCCTTTTTTCAAAACTGACGGCGCCTTTCTGGACAGGGACAGCAGGGCCTAGACCAAGCCGGCGCCCGGCTTGGGGTCCGAGCTCTGCCACTTACTAGCTGGCCGATCTGGGCACGTCACCCCCCTGGCCTCAGTTTCCTCACCTGTACCGTGGGCATCAAGCCCCCACCTCACTGGGGAGCCCAAGGGGAATGGAAAGGGCCAGAAGGGCTGGCAGGGCCATCGGCACACACAGCCGGTGCCCCCTGAGTGACTCTTCCCTGGAGCTGCCGCTGCCCTCGACCTGAGAGGCCCGGTGTGCCCAGGGGTCTGAACGCCACACCAGCCCCTGTGGGCGTCCCTTTCTTGCTGTGCCTGGGCCTCCAGGCCCCCAGCTGCTGACCACCCCCTGTCTGGAACATGCTCCTCAAGGGGTGACGGCGCCTCTGTGCCCCCCCCCGCCATGCTGGGCACACAGTAGGTGCTGAAGAAGCGTTTGCTGCCCAAAGAGTAGGAACCCCACGGACGATCACCGGCTGGAGTGCCAGCTTTGCTGCGCCGTGAAGAGCACATGTTCAGACCCAGGCCAAGGTCTTGGTCGAACTTCCACATTTTACCCCACCACCAAGAGTGACCTTGGGCACCAGCGTTGTGGTGGGAGCCCTCACTTTAGCGGAGAAATGCCACCTCCAGAGCTCCGGTGGGAGGGCTCAGAGTCCTGGATCTGAAGCCCTGGGCCCCCCATTCCCCCTGTCAGGCAGGCACGAGGACCCTCGCTCCTCGGGGCCTCTGTAGGGTCAGAGCGGCAGGGAGAAGCCTGCTCTGCCCACAGCACTGGGGGCGTGTCAGGACTGGGACCATGTGCAGGTCACCATGGGGTCTTCTTCCTTTGGCAACACCCCCACCTGCCCTGCCTGCAGTCTGGGCTCTGGGTCAAGTTCCAACCTCCGCTTCTTTGCACGGCTCCCTTTCTTGAGCCCTCTCCCTGGGCCAGCTCTGCCCTCCCCAAACCCTCCCCACTTCACCAGTGAGGAGACTGAGGCCCAGGGAAGGGACAGGTCTGCCTGAGGGCAACCAGCTAAAGGAGGCTGCACTGCACGTCCGGTCCTGCTGAGGCCCTGGGCGGACGGAAGCCCTGCTCCCTGCCCCAGGCCACAGGACCGCTGGCTCCCCAGGGCTCAGCCAGGACCATCCGCCTTGCTCTGCCCTTCTGAGTTATCGGGCCGCAGCAGGGGGTGAAACAACCCTGAAGACCCCAGCGGCACTTTTTCCCACTTGAGAGACACAAAAACGCCACATGAAGAATGAATCAATGGAAGTGTCAGTGGAGAGAGGAGAGGAAGATGGGACCCTCCTTCTTCATGGGGGCAAGCGCTGAGCCTCAGTTCCCACCTGCACACGGGATAACACTCCCACCTTGCAGGGGTGCTGGCGGGGCCGAGGAGGTGAGGGCGGCATCTGCTCACTCACTCGTTCATTCATTCCACACTGACGGTGGGCTGCGGGCTTCACGCTCTGCGGCGGGCTGAAGAGGCCGTCCGCCCTCATGAAGCCACCCAGACACCCACGTGCCGTGACGCAGGCATCCTGGTCTGGGTGGGGTGCTGGGAGGAAGCCGAGCTGACAGGTGAGCAGGCCTTATCCCAGCCAGCGTGTGTGGGCCTGGGGGGAGCATGCCCACCGGGGAGCCCAGCCTGTGCACAGGCCAAGAGCGGACGGAGCTGGGGAGGGGCCAGTGCCCCGGGAGACACGGCCGCAGAGGCAGGCGGGGCCTGGGGGGCACTCCTGGCCCCTGACCACCCCAGGATTCCTGAGCTTGGGTGCTGGCCTCTCAGTGAGAAAGGGGCGGGAAGCAGAGCGAAGGAGAAGGACAGTGACAAGTGAGTGACTTGGGACTGATGAGCCACTTGAGCACCCACTGCGCCAGGCACTTCTGTACATTCCGGGGCCTGCCTGTGGTGGGGGAGGGGCAGGGGACGGGGAGGGTGGCGCTGGCCCAGCTCACACAGCAGCCAGCTGTGACCCCGAGGGGGGCCTGGGGTCCGTCCCCCTGCCCTCTGCCCAGCCAGCTGGGTGTGCCCACAGGATGGCACAGCCACCCGAAAGCTGGGAGGGGAGGGAGGGGAGAGAGTGGGCGGCGTCCGAGGCAACGGTCACGGGCGGGTTGGCTGGACTGGGAAAGAGCTTGAAGGAGACTGTAGGAGCATTTCTGTCGTGGCCAGCGCCGAGGGTGACATTTAAAGCCAGGCCGCAAAGGAGGCCAGCTCCCTCGCCCTCCTCCCCATGGCTGAGAACCTCCCTGCCCTGAGCTGGCCAGAGACAGACGTCCTTCCTTGTCCCTTGGAGATGCCAGTGCTCTGCGCACAGCACATGGCACTGAGGTGCCCAGCCTGGGTGCCCTTTGCCTAGGCGGATGAGGAACCTGAGGCACGGAGAGTAAGTGACTTGTCCCAGGTCAGCCAGCAGCCAGTCGGTGGTGGGACTAGGCCGGAACCCACGGCAGGGGTCTGGCAGTGGACTCCCCAGGGAAGGGGGAGGTGCTCCAACAGAGGGACGGAGAGAGACAAAGTGCGTGGAGGGCATATTCAGTGCCATCAACATGGGGCAGAGTGTCACCTGGCACAAGGGCGTCCCCACCTGCCTGTGGCCTGCACAGGCCGGAAGCAAGGGCCCTGAGCCTGCGGCCTGGCCGCTCGGGCTCCTGTCCCCTCTCTGCTTCTCCTCAGCTGTGTGACCCTGGGCAAGTGCCTTTGCCTCTCTGAGCCTGCGCTGCCTCCTTGTTTTTAAGCTGCTCTTCAAAAGTGAGCCACACCCTGGACACCTGGGACAGGTGACAGCGCTATAGTTTTACTCTGTCAGCCCCACAGCAAGGTCAGGGAGTCCAGGGGAGACTTCCCGGCATCCTCATGTGCACGGTGGGCACTCAGTCACTGTGCGATATGGCACCAACCCTCTCCTGGGCTTCGGAGGCCCTGCTGGCCCACTGGCACCAGGTCTGAGAATGTTCTCAGATGCACTGTTTATAAGAGAAAACCCCTGGCGATGACCCAAATGGATAGATGGGAACATGCGCCAGGGACACTACAGCTGCCAGAATGAACCGCAGTCATGTGGAGTGTCAGGGGGCGTCACCGAGACAACACAGGGCTGGGGGATCTGAGTCCTCAGTTCCACTCGGTCTGACACACTCGACAGGGCTGGAAAGAGCTGGAGGAACTCGGGCTTCTGAGGAATGCGAGCCACTATGACAGAGCCTGGGGTGGGGTCCTCTGGGGGCAGTGGGGGTGGGGCATGCAGGCCCTCGTTCTGGCCCTCAGGCTGGGTGCTGGCTTCGAGGAGGCTTATCCCTGGTGCTGGGATGGTCCGATTCCAGTGAGGACTTGGCTCCAAGCAGATTCCCGGCCTCTGCCTGGAGAGTCCCAGACACCCAGTCCCTTCACCCTGTGCCTCAGTTTCCACATCTTTTAATTGAGGACATCTGGTCATGAAATGTCCTTCTACAATGGCGATTTTACCTGAGTAGGTGGAGCCTGGTGTCACCCAGGCACAGAGCCCCTTGCCCACAGCTGCCTCCCACCGACAAGTGGCCCAGCCACTGCAAGTGGGTGTCCAGCCCCTCCCTGCTCCTCCCAGGTCAGGGGAAGGTGAAGGCAATGAAATGCATGTGGGGACAGGCTCACAGCAATGTCAGGTGATTCAGAGGTGACAGGACAGGTCTCCACCCAAGGAAGGTGATGATACCCAACAGAGGTTGCTAACAGGACGCACCACAACTGCCAGCCGCTCTGCAGATACCAGGGAGGGGAGGGAGCCAGCCCACTGGGCACCGGGTGCTCTCGGCCATGCCCGTGACACCCTGACCTCCCCAGCCCTGTGAGGACAAGGCATTCTGCAGCGTGGGAGGTGTCACTCCGACTGACAGCAGGTCCCGGTGTGGAGCCCCGGCCTGGAGCAGACCGAGCCGGGCATCCCAGCTGGGGTGTGCTGCACCCTAGGGCGTCATGCCCAAAGCATGGCATGTCCAGAATATGCTGCACCCTAGGGTGAGGTACCTGGGGTGAGGTGGCTGGGCCAGGGTGCTGCTGTAGTGGGGGAGACTCAGAACTTATCGGCTCAGGGCCTTGGGACACCAGGGCACCTCCCAGACCCTCTGTTCCCTCTTCTGTCTAACAAGGACGGTGCTCAGAGTGGGACGCGACGGGTGGAGATGGTCGTGGGGAACCCTGGACGGACCGCCGGGAGTGTGGCCCAGCGCACCTGCTGGGAGCTGGTTAAAGACACAGGTTCTCAGGCCCCTTGGACCTGCTGGATTTGAGCCGGGCTGGGGGGCACGAGGTCTGCACCTTTACTGGCCCTGCAGAGGGTTCCAGGTCTGGCTCAGTTTGAGAGCCACTGCGCCCCACCAGAGGCCAGGAGACTCCCTGTGAAGAGCCAGGCAGCAGGTGTCAGCAGGCTGGTGGGCTGCCAGGCCCTGTGCGGCGACTTAGCTCTGCAGTTACAGAGAGACAGTGGCAGAGGCAATGCTGAGCCATGGCTGAGGCCGTGACCCAATAAAGCTTTATTAACACAACCAGGCAGCCCCAGTCCTCAAACCCCTGTGTTGGAGCCCTGGCTCCCTAGGGGCAGCGCACCCAGGTGCTCCCCAGGTGAGCATCCTAGGCGCCTTCGGTCTGGCTAGAAACGCAGGCCCTGGGGCCACCCACCTGCAGAATCAGAGGCAGGTGCCGGCCCACCCCTGGGCACCTGCAGGTGTGAGAAGCCCAGGGCTGGGCCCGCACAGGAGGCAGGCAGCAGGATTCCCAGTTTCTCCTGGTCTGATAAGGGGGGCTGGGCGGTGGAGGAGCTGGGGGAGGGGCAGCCCAGCGAGTGATAACAAACCATGGCCACAGAAGAGAAATCGCTACTGCTGCTTTGGTGAGACAGCCTTGTCAGTTGTGATTAAGCGAAGCCTCCTTCAGGCCAATCAGCTTCAAACTCACACTAACAGCGCTGCAGCCTGGACCACAGGGGCGGCACCAGCCTGCTCCCCACCCCAGCCTGGCACCTCTAAACCCCACGGCGGGCCTGGAGGGCCCATGTCACGCCCCACCCCTGGACCCTGCTCCACTTCTGGGGGTTCAGGAGCCTCCCGCCCACACTCTCCATAATTGGCACCAAAGCTGCTGAGTGGGAGGCGGGCCAGCGACTGCCCGGAGCTGGGCCAGCTCCAGACGCACCTCTCACCTGTGTCAGCCGCCCCGCTGGGCAGCCACAGAGACCCACTGTGAACCAGGTGCTCCACACCCAAGAGGGCTCGCTGGTGGCCATGGCCGGACAGCGAGGGAAATGGGACACTTCCAAAGGGGGCAGGCGGTGGCTCTGGGCGGTCTCCTGAGCACCTGCAAACCTGTGCTCACCCCCACCAGCTTCCAGGACCCAGGCCTGAACAGACTACGGCCTCGACCTGCTCATCCCACTTCTGAGGCCCCCAGCACGCCAAACCTGTTGCACCCCAGACTGAATGTCCCTGCCATCCCCAGCCTGCGGTCCCCCATTTGGCTTTGCTGTCTCTCACCGCTGGCCCTGCCCATGAGTGAGGGGTCAGCTCCCCCTCAGGAGTGGGGGGCAGCGAGACCAAGAGAGAGGGAGACCCCTATCACGCACACCCCTGCAGAAACACTCTCTGAGTCCTTGTTCCAGTGCAGGGGGCCCAGCCCTCGGCCCAAGGAGGCTGCCATGCTAGGGCCTGGGCTCTGGCATCGGCTTTGTCACAGGCACTGTTCTCTTCCTGTCCACTACCCCCACCCGCCCCCGCCTGGGGGCCCCTCCCCAGCACAGCCAGCCCCAGGGAGCACCTCCTCTGTCTACCCCGACTTCCACTGTTGCCCCTCAGAGGAGGCCCACCTAATGCTGAGTCTGCGCCCTGGAGAGAAAAGACTCACTAACAAAGGTGTTTGCCTGTGTCCACAGAGCAGCCGGAGCCCCTGCCTGCCCGCCCACCCCCACCCCCTGGGCGGGCTCTGCAGCCCTCCTGACCCAGACAAATGAGGTAGCAGCCAGCCGGGACAGAACACAGCCTGCAGCCCAGCCAGGGAGGCCCACCCGCTGCCCGCCCTCCCGCCCCAGTCACAGGGACACAGCCTGGTGCTGGGGATGCTGAACTCGAGTCCCCAGCCCTCTGTATCAGGCTCCCTGCTTTTGGAAAATGTACCTCGCTTATGACAGGGAGAGACAGCTGGACGTCCCAGTGCAGGCTGCCACCTAGGTGAACGGAATTACGGAGGCCTAGCTAGTGTGCTGCTTCGGGGAATGTGGGCTCACCGTCCTCTGGGGGGTGGAGGTTAGGTCAGTGAGCATTTACAAAGAGCCCTGTTGCCAGGAAGCCCCAGCAGAACTGGTATGCGGAGGGCAGATTCCAAGAGGAGGCAGAGGCTAGACCCGGGCCTAGTGCAGGGTCACCTCTGGGGCTGGACAGAGGACGGAGAGTGCAGGCTGGACTGCGGGAGGGACAGAGTGGCCCTGGGACCCTGACCGGTGACATAGGCTCTCTAGAACGCTCACTGTAATGTGGGGGGCTGACCCAAGCTTCACGTGGGTGCTGTGCAGATTAGATGAGACAGTCTTCGGGAAACCTGGGCCGTGCTGCGTGGTCAGTGGGTGGCCCGCACACGGGGCTTCCCTGTCCTTGCCACCCTCCCTGGTGGCTGAGTTTGCTTAGAGCAGCCACAGCATTCTCTTGGGTGAGTCGCAGTGCCCCCTGAGATGTGGTCCACAGAGGAGGACACAGGCTCAGGGAGGCTGTGGGGGTCACACAGCTCACACACTGGCACCCGGGTCTCTCGGTTCTTGCGGCAGAGCTCCCTGCACGATGCCACGCCCCTCACACCTGGCCCTGCCCTCCACAGGGCCCAAGCTCTATCCGGCAGGGGAGGAACCCAAACCGTACAGAGCACTGGGCCTGCCCCGCTGGAGAGTCGGGGAAGGAGGCCTGCCGGGAGGACCGCCTGAGCGTCCAGCCCCGAGCTGGGCCGCTGACGAGCGCTGCCTCCTTCCGTTTTCTAAGAGACGGGCCACTGCTCCTAGTCTGCGGACTGCGGAAGCCAACCCTCAGAGAGGTGTGTCACCTGCCCACGGCCACACGGCTGCTGAGCTCCTGGGACTGGGGCCCAAGCTGGTCTGTGTTCCAAGTCCAGGTTCCTCCTGGGCCTCAGGGCTCCTGGCCTTGGGCATTAGGGGAGGAAGTGGTGGTGGGAGGGAGCTGCCACTCCCCAAAACCTCCCAGTGGGAAGCTCCCTCTCTCCCAATGCCCAGGGCAGAAAAAAGAGACCGTTTCTTTGGTTTTTTCACCATCCATCGGCTGGCCTGCTTTCCTACCTCTCCCCTATACTCAGGGGGTCCGGCAGATGGAGCCCCTTCCCCACACTCAGGGGGTCCGGCAGAACAAGCCCCTCCCCCACACTCAGGGGGTCTGGCAAATTGAGCCCCCCGGCTGAACTCCTCCAGACAGGAGAACTCACATCACCAACGCCATCCTCCCCCCACCCCAGGGAGCCCCTTCCCACTGGGGACAGGTCAGAGAGTGGAAGGCCGGGGGCGGGGAGTCTGCACCCCATTCCTCCCCCCTACTGTTCTGGCCTCACACTGAACATGCTTCTTTTGAGACAATCAGCATTTGGCCAGGTCACGAAAAACTAAACGTAAGTGTTGTGTCAGGAGCAGTGGGCTGGACTGCACCCAGGACAAGCGGGGTGGCTGCTATTTAGGCCCCTAAAGGTCCCGGGCACGCTCCGGGCCCCAGGGAGAGGTGGGGTGGGGGACACTCAGTCTTGGAGTGGCAGGTCTGCTCCCAATCCCGCCTCCGCCACTAACAGACGCGCGACCACGAACAGTTGCTTCATTCAAAGGCCCAGCTTCCTCCCTGCCCCCGCCCACCCCCCCGCCCTGCCTTTCACCCACCATTCCGCAGGACACTTACACTGAGCGCCTACTATTGGGTTGGCGCAAGAATCCATTTAGTTTTTTCCCGTAAACTAAACGACTCCTTTTTCATTTTCACCAATAACTTTATTGACTTGGATATTTTGAGTGTGTCGGCTGCCTCCCGCTATTGGCTTCCAGTGGCTGGAGGCCAGGGCTGCTGCTAAACAGCTCCCAGTGCAGAGGACAGCCCCCCGGCAGAGAATTGTTTGGCCAAAGTGTCAATAGTAGCAAGAAACTTCCCAAACTGCTTTTGACAGGTTCGATCAGTCACAGCACCTTCTCCACACACTGCATAAATCTTTATTTTTGCGATTCAGTTGCATTTATACCTTTCTTGAAGCAATAAAGCATAATATACGGAAAACGTTGCATATTTTCTTCCATCTTCAATATTAAAATGGCTACACAAAATGCACCAATTTTGATAAGTTTTTTTAAATGCACGCTGACAGGCCAGCTGTCACAACACAATCTAACAAAATTGTTTCGGATGAAGTCAAAGACAGCTAAGCCATAAGAAAGCCACCGAATGGAAAAAACGTAATGGACCTTCGGCCAACCCAGTACATGCCAGTCCCAACTAGACCCCGAGGGCACAGGACTGAGCTAGACCGACACACCTCTCCTTGGCACGGAGGTGCCGTGGTCTGGAGGGAGGGACCGTCCACCATGCCCCCCAGACCCCATCTGCCCAGGAGAGGCCTCCCTCAGGGCTGCTACCTTGGCTATGTCACCACCCACGACCGAGGCCCCCTTCGGGCCAATTCCCCTTTGAGGCCCCGCTGCCAGCCCAGCACTGGGCGTGCTGGAGGAGGGGGCCGAGAGCATTAGGGTGCTGGCGGAGTGGGCAGCAAGAGGGGGAGAGGCCCCGGCCACAGCCTTGGACAGTCCGGAGATAAACGCCAGCTCATCCCTCTTCCCAGCTGCAAGAGAGAAAATAGCTTTCACACTGTATTTTCTGTTTTGTTTTTTTTTTTCCTTCTTTCACTTCACTGCTTCTAAATCGATCCAGAGCAGATTGTCCAATTGTTTGAATTTCAGGAGAAGAGTCTCCTCATCTTCCCCTAGGCCTTCCCAGAATTCCGCCAGGCCCTGGCCCTCCCCCAGTGACTCCGCTTTCTGGACAGGCCCCAGCCGAACACCTGGGCTGCCCTGGGGACCGGCAGGAGACAGACGGGGGCTCACGGGGGCTGGGGTGGGGGTCCCAGGCAGTGCGCACGCGCAATCCCCCAGGACTTCTCTGGAAGAAAAGGCTTTGCTGTCTGAGGGCTCTGCGGCCTGAGTGGAGTTGGAGGCTGCAGCCAGCCTTCCTCTCCCATCGGGAAAGCGCTCTGCTTGCGGGGCTGAGCCACACACCCTCGACAACCACGAAGGACCATCACGGTCCCTGTGGACCACAGCGGCGGGGCAAACAGGTGTCATCCTGGGCCCTGCAGGACCAACTGCTGGGGGCTGCCCGGCCGCCTGGGCTGTGATGGATCGGTTGGTGGCATCTGCCCCAGACCCAGCAACGGCCAACTGTGGCCCTCACGCCACACACCTGCCATCCTTGGTCCACAGAGTAAGTGCAAACGCCTTCGCGTCCCCGAGTCCTCAGGGGTCAGCCCCGTGCCGTCTCCCATGCCTCGCCTGCTCAGCTTTCCACAGAAGCCTCAGGACAGCCGAGGGCTGGGGGCTCACGCGCGCTCCCTCCGTGCCCCGTGTGCACTGCCCCCTCTGCTTCAGTGGCCCCCATCCCTTGTTCCTCCACCCAGTCAGCTCAGCCTCCACCTCTTGGGGTGCCGCCTCCCCACAGAAGGCCTCCCTGAAGCTCCACCCCTTCACCCCAGGCAGAATGGCTCCCCATCCTGTGTCACAACCCACACAGGCAGAGTCCTTCCCGCAGGACCCCCAGCTCTGGCACCAAGGACGCTGTGCCCAGTCTTCCTACAGACTGCAGACCTGCTGATGCAGGCCTTGGGAGCCATCTCGGGAGTGAGTGATC
>PVKM010051412.1:0-10475 GCA_004027735.1 Carollia perspicillata
AAGCAAACAACTAGAACAGGAACAGAATCACAAAAATGGAGATCACATGGAGGATTATCAGCAGTGGAGGGGGATAGGGAGAAATGGGGGAAAGGTACAGGGAATAAGTAGTATACATGGCAGGTAGAAAATAGACAGGGGGAGGTTATGAATAATATAGGACTTGTAGAAGCCAAAGAACTTATAGGTACATGGACATGAATTAAGGGTCCCATGTCCATGGGACATGAACCCATGGACATGAACTAAGGGTGAGGGGGATGTGGGTGGGAGGGGGTGTGCAGGGTGGAGGGGAATAAAGGGGAGGGGAATGGGACAACTGTAATAACACAATCAATAAAATTTACTTTTTTAATGTAAAGAAAAAGCAGGTTGTAGCCCTGGCTGGTGTAGCTCAGTGGTTTGAGTATCGGCCTGTAAAACAAAGGGTCATCAGTTCGATTCCCAGTCAGAGCACATACCTGGGTTGCGGGCCAGGCCCCCAGTAGGGGGCACATTGATGTTTCTTTCCCTCTCTTTATCCCTCCCTTCCCCTCTCTCTAAAAATAAATAAGTAAAATCTTTTTAAAAAAACAGGTTGTATATAATCACTCTGGAAAATAGTTTGACAGTTCCTTTAAAAACTAAAAATGGATGTATAATACCTGCCAGCAATTGTACTCTTGGTCGTTTATTCCAGAGAACTGAGCAATTATGTCCAAATAGGAATTTGTACAGGAACATTCACAGCAGCTTTATTGGTAATAACCAAACACTGGAAACCACTTGGATGTCCTCCAACGGGTTCATTTTTAAAGAAACTGTTGCACATACACACCACGGAACATGGCTCAACACATGCTCAGCTTAGATGAACGTCGAGGAAATTGTGCCAAGTGAAAAAACGGCATTCTCGAAAGTATACATACTACGTAGTTTTATTATGTGACATTCACGAAACAGCACAATGACAGAGATGAAGAACAGGTGAGCGGTTGCCAGTGTGTCAGGATGGATGGGGGTCTGGGATGGGCGCGGGATGAAGTAGAGACCTAAAGAATGGTACAGTTAAAGCCTAGTGATTGCAGTGACAGTTCTGCAAGGCTACACTGGATAAAATTGGGTCGAACTACAGACACACACACACGTGCACAAGTAAGTGTGAAATCTAAATAAGCTCTCTGGGACTTGGACAACAGCGTGGTGATTGCTGGGGGTGGGTATAAGGGGACTAAATGATAATGGACAAAATACAATAAAGATCTCTTAAGTAAAATAAAAAAATGTGAGCAAAAATGAAGAAATAACTAAAAAATACATAAGCTCTCTGGGTTGTACCAGGGCCAATGTCTCATTTTTGATATTGTAATGTGGTAGTATAAGATGTTATCATTGGGGGAGGCAGGGGAAGGGCACACAGACTTTGGTGTGTATGCCTTTCAACTTCCTGTTAACCTACAATTATTTTAAAATAAGTGGTATTCTACAACAAATAGTAGAGGTGGCCACATGACTATGTTCTTCCCAATGGGAGGGTGTGGGAGTGTTGCATTGCTGCTTCTGTGAACCTTCCCCAGGAAATAGTTGGTGTGAGTCCTTGGTCTCTTTATACCTTTCTCTTTGCTCTGCCAGCTTAGACGGTGAGGATGCGGGCCGCTCTGCAGGGATGGCAGAGTAGCGAGCTGGAAGAAGTGGAGCTGACTCTCCTCCTGAGGCCTCTGTGGAGAGAGCTCCCATAGCAGCCTGGACATGTGGACTTCATGTAGCTGCAAGGCAAATAAACTTACGTCTGGTTTAAGCCGATGCTATCTTGAGGTTCCCATCACTTGCAGTCACACCCAATCCTAACAAAAACAAGTGATTCTTATTTCCACTTGTGTGCTGTTCTATAACATGTCCCATTTTTAATCAGACAGAAAGGTTGCTTGTAAGAAAAACAAGAAAAATAAATCTTTCATCAGGCCCATTTTTCCTACCAGGACCGTGATTTTGTTGATTTTTTCAGTGTCCCAATTTCATAACTATCAAATCATAGATGTTTCCAAACTTAATGTGGAGAATAAGGCGATGACGATGATGATTCTCAACTGGGGGAAGGAAGATCGACAAAAATATTTGTGTCTTTCTCCACCTGTTCCAAAGAATCTCCTTTAAGGCCACCGGATCACTTCCTCTTCCTGAAGGGCTTTGACTTAACGCTCGGGCATGCCAACGCACTACTGTTTTCATCCTTATCTGATTGTTCTGGTGAGTAAGTCATGCCTCTACGCAACCTGAGAACAAGTGCTATTGTAGTGGACACCTGTTGTTTTTGTCTGTCCTCTACACCCCTTTTCCTTTGGGAACTGGCCCTCCTCATCCCATGTCTCTCAGGTGCGACTGTTAATCCCTAGGGCCTCCAGGTGCCCCAAGTAGCCCCTAGTCACAGGGAGGGATGGCACACACCTCGGGTCTGGTCAGTCACTCTACGTCCGAGCTGATTGGCTGTGCAAAGCCATTCAGTCCTTCGCTGGGATTTGCTCTACAGACCCCAGAAGAAAGCAGTTTTTTTCTCCTGGAGATTATCCACCATAAGGACATTGACTTGGGACTCGGTGGCCAGCTTTCCTGCCTCGTGGAGAATGCTTGTCTGCAAAAGAAAGTCAGCCAACTTCTCCAGGAGAAGCAGACGCGAGCAGAGCCAAGTTTTAGAGTGAGAGAGAAAGAGCAAATAAGTTGATTATTTGAAATGAGCTGACGTAAGCCCTTAGATTTAGCCAGGACTGGAGATAGAGCTGCCCTTGGACTTCTCAATAAACTCCCTTTTGTCTTAATTTTTTGTGTTACTGGGGCTTTCGTTTAAACCTCTCCTTTGTCTTCCTGGGAGCCCAAATCTATTTTCAGCCAAATAATATTTTCATTATCATTTGATCGATTCTGTTAGACTAGAAGCTAATCTTGGTCTATATGTGAATTTATATTTTGGTGGAATCTGTTTCTGCTCTTGAGGTTCCCTGCCTCTTGAATATAGTCAATTGCTAGGAATTTGAAGGGGAATTCTAATGACAGACTCAGGCAGTGGTACAGGGCATGTGACTAGAAAAAAATACTCTCTTATTGTTATTAGAGCTGCAAATTAACAGTTGCTCTTTATAGATCAGCATATTCAATATGTAACAAGTATTTTGAACATCTTTATACTAAGCACCACATTGCATATTGGAAAACAGCCCCTGTAACTAGGAGAACCTCATCCTTCACACCTAGAGTATTTTGCCTTTTCATTAAAAACTTTCATATTCCTTACCTGTTTTGGTCTCTAAACAGCACTATGCCGTTGGCTGGTTCTGGTCAAGAGATCAGTTATTCCACAATGAACAAGTCCATCCTAAGTGAGCATTGGCCAAGCACATAGGTAGACCAAAATAGGTCTGTGATTCTGAGGGGAAAAAAGCAGAGACCAAGGCCCATGAGCCAGTTGCCCTCTTGGCGGTGGTAGGAGTGTAGCTGAACGTTCGACCGTTGGGGAGTTTGGTTTGGAATCGCATGGATCTCAGCTCAGAGCTCAGGTCTGCCCCTCCCAACTTGCCTGGCAATGGCGATGATGGTGACGGTGACATCTGAAGGTGGCAGCAGTCTCAAAGATTTAGAGACATAGTGCTACTAGTGATCTTTAGAGCAGTAGGTCCGGATGCCCGTTATATAACTGAACCAATTTTTTTAACTCTCCATAAAGGGTGATCTGAGTATAGTTAATAAGGAGTTGTCATTCTGAAGGCCGGATAATCCAGAGAAAAATAATGCCAGCCTTTATTTCCATAACTCCTCTCTTTCCAGAATACATCAGTTACTGCAACTATCTGAGAGTGTTCAGAGCAGCAACACACCTTTCATGACGGGGAGGCCCCGTCAGGAGGCCTGTGCCCTGGGTCTGAGCAGCTTCCCGCCACTCTGAGTATGGAAGTGACATGGCGACTAACCTGCAGACAGAGGCTGCTGGTGGCTCCCAATGGGGCAAGGCTCACCCTCGTCCGTCTGGCTTCCTTCCTTCCCTGGAAGCATGTCTATCTCTGGTTTGGTGCCGGTGGCCAGGAACGTCCCAAACAACAGTCGTTGTCTTACTTCAGAGTGTAGTTCGCTTAAGTGGTTCCTGGCCAGACGGAAGTGGGGGCTGCTCCAGCTTGCTCTCCACATGGGTGCAGCAAGGGAGGAGGAGCTAAGACTTGGCATCAGGAAGATCTTTCCAATCTCAGCTAATCTCACGTTTGGGGGCCTGAATAAGAACCACAGTATCCTCCAATTAGTAGGCACGTATATCTAAACCCTCCAAAATTTGACAAGGAAATGTTAACTTCTTCATTTTACAGTGGAGGAAGCTGAGGCTTGGAGAGGTTAAGTGACATGCCTGGTTATACAGCTGGGGGTGAGCTTAGGTTCTAAGCCAGGTATGTGTCCAGAGACTTCCACGGTGCCTGCGAACTCCACAGCATCCACACCCTTCATGTCAGAGTGGGGAGAGTGGCCCTCGGGGCCAAACGGGGCCCAGGCTTCCAGCAGTCTAAGACCTTGTGGATCTGGGTGGTGTCAGCTCTGTCGGCCCTACCCTGTCCCATGAGCAAGGAGGCAATGAGACTAGAGCTGGTGCTGAGAAGGCTGAGAGGCGGGCTCCTGAGAGCTGTACCCTGGCCTGCTGGGACACCCGGTACACACCCAAAGGTGTTGGGGTGCACAGAGAGGTGTCCTGCTGGGCTCCACATCATCCCTGCCAGTCCCTACCCCCCTGCAGGGAAGGCTGCACACAGCCTCCCAAGGCTCGCAGGCCCTGCCCTGGGCAGATGCTTTGGGGAGCCCAGTGACCACTGGCACCCCGTGGGAAAGCCTTGGCCCTGGCCTGCCTGGGAGCCACGGTGGTGCCGCCTCCTGCCCACGGCTTGGCTCAGCGGGTTCCCAAGTGGTTTGGATTTCTCCCCACTCCATTCTCAGCCTCCAAAGTCCCCAGGGAGTCGAGGAGGCTCCTGGCAAAGTGGCCCTCCGTCCCTCAGGCCTCCCCAAGCCTATCTCCGCACACCTTGGAACCCGGTTTCCCCAGGGGAGGAAACCGCCCAAACCTCCCAGGAGCACCGCTGTTCCTAGGTCTGTTTGGGGCTGGCAGGCCCCATCTCCACCCCACTGCACACTGAGGCTCCACTCTGAGCTGCATCACAGGGCCCTGGGTATGGGCTGTTGTTTTTGCAGCTGGGCTGGGGCGGGGCAGCAGCAGGAAGGCGTCTCGGGTACTGACCGTCTGAGAAAGCCCTGAGCCCCAATTCCCACTAGGGCTGAGGCAGCTCCTTCAAGCTACTGACTGTCCTGTTCCTGGGGAAAGGCCCTGGGCCAAGCCCGGAGTGTGGAGAAAAGGCAGAGAAAGTCCAGCAAGCAGAGCGAGCGTTCAGGGGAGACCCCAAGCTTTCTCTGAGCCAGCCCTCCCCCAGCGGGCTGGGCTTCTTCCCCCCATCTCCAGCTGCAGCTGGACAGAGCTTCTCGCCTCCCCCAACCCCCGCACACATCTGGGAGATCCTGGAGCAAGCTTCCTTAAAACAAACAGCAAACAAACGAAAAAAATCTCATTTGCTAGGGGCAAAATGTTGGAAACTAAAAAGAACAGAGATCACCCATCATCTCTTCACTCAAACATATTCACTGGCAACATTTTGATGTATTTCCTATTTCCCTATGACCTCTTTTTTTGTTGTGTTCAAATATACATAACGTAAATTTACCATTGAACCATGTGTGAGGGTGCAGGTCAGTGGCCCTAAGGACATCCACATTGTCGTGCAGCCATCGTCACCTGCAGAACTTATCTTCCCACAGTGAAACTCTGTGTCCCTGAACACCGACTCACCCAGCCCCCAACCCCCAGACTTTGTGTCTCTGTGAACAGGACCTCTCTAGAAACCTCACAGAAGTGGAATCATACAGTTTTCGCCCTTTTCTGTCCGGCTTATTTCACGTAGCGTAATGTCCTCCCAGCTCATCAACATCGTCGGAGGTGTCAGAGTTCATTCCCTTCTAAGGCTCGGTGACATTCATATATACACATCACATTTTGTTTATCCAGTCATAAACTAGTTTTTCATGTAATTAAGATCACCCTGCCCTGACCAGCATGGCTCAGTTGGTTGGGTGGCACCCTGCAAGGTGAGAGGGGGCCCAGTCTGATTCCTGATCAGGGCATGTGCCTGGGTTGTAGGGTTGGTCCCCGGGTGGCCCTCTCTTTGTGAAAGGCATCCCGTTGATGTTCCTCTCCCACATCGATGTTTTTCTCCCTCTCTTTTTCCCTCCCTTTCCCCTCCCTTTAAAAAATAAGTAAATAAAATATTTTTTTAAGAAAAGATTATACTATGTCAGCAGTTAGAAATCCTGATTTTTTTTAAAAAAATTATTGTTGTTCAGTTACAGTTGTCCCCATTTCTGATTAATTTTTACTCAGATGCTGTCATATCATAAAATGTTTTCCTAAACACAATTTTTAGTGCTTTTTACTCCCTGATGTGAATGGATATAGCATAACATACTTAACCAGTCTCCTGCCATCGGATACTAAGGTATCGTTCTCTTTGTTCGCAATTATAAATGACGCTGTAGAAATTTTTATGGGCCTTCCTGCAGCCCTGCCTGACTTCTGGCACTTCAGCTTATTTCCCAAGGAAGCGTACCGAAAGTGGAATTGTTCATCAAGGTGATAAACGCTGCCCAGTCTCCATAAATACCACCCGCAAACTTTCCAGAAAAAGCGTGGGCACTGCTCTCCCTTGTAGCAAGCGCAGAGCCGTTTCCACCTTTCGCCACGCAGGCAGCAAATTTCCGAGCACTCGTGTGCCTGGCACCGAGGAGCCAGGCTTGCTTCTGCTATGCCTTCTTTCTCCCTGGGGAAAGGTGGAGACCTCCGCAAGCAGGGGTCGGGGTACCCAACCATCCTCCTGTGCCCCCGAGTCTGCTCTGTCCTGGTGGGCTGGCCTGTCCGACCGAGATGGCCAGTTCCTGATGACTGTGGGGGCAGAGTGTCTCAAGAGAGACCCAGCTGGGCAGGGAGCCTACTCAGAGAGATGGCAGTGCGGAGCCAGCTGGGCGCAAGGAAGCAACTAGTGGGGTAGGGGTGCGGGGCCCCCACCCTAAGTGTGGCATAGGCTCGGCCCAGGACCACTCTTTGACCCCTTAGGGACTGCTCGGCCAACTCCATGCACAGGGGTAACCGTATCAGCGGTAGCATTTATCGAGGGCTTACTCACGGACGGCTTCCACAAAGCCTGTGCTGTAGATGCCCCCCTTGGCCCCCCTTCACTGACAAAGCAACTGAGTTTCACGGCCATTCCACACCTTGTCGAAGGCACCCAGTCGGCGTGCAGTAGAGCTGGGATTCTTATTCAGGGGGTTGTAACTCTAGAGCTTGTGTTGTAGGGGATTCTCATTTCCTGCTTCTCACAGGGACCCTGCTGGCACCCTGAGGTGAGCGAGGGAAAGAGCTGCGGACCAGCGATGGCCTACGGGGGTGGATTGGGCGCAGCCCTTTCTGCCCAGCTTTGCCAAATCCTAGGCTAGAGACCCTTGGCAGCTGGGAATGAAGAGTGTGCTTCACGCCCCAAGGGGGCCTGGCTGGGGCAGGAGCGGGGGCAACCAGAGAGGGGGCAGCGGGGGACCGTGCTGTGTATAAAGAGCCTGATTATGTTGCAGACTCTGCTCCTTGGGGAAATGAGTATCACGAAGTCATCTTGTTTTGGACAATCTGGTGTCCCCGAGACCCAAAGCCAAAGAAAACACAGGCTGAGGGACCCGAGCCAGCAATGCTGAAGCCTGCAGGTGAAGCAGGCCCTTCCAGGGTCGGCCAGCGGAGCTCGCAAGCTGAAGCCTGGAGAACTGACACTCACAGTGGCCTCCTTGTCCACAGTCCCTTGGGGTCCAAGCGAAGGATAGGCCTCAGGCTGGAGAAATTATTCCACGGACAGATGGGAACGGGAGATCAGAGGAGTTTAGAGCCTCCTCTGAACCCCAGCCTTGGGGGCCCACACACTGAGAGGCCTCCCCATATCCGGGAAGCATTGGGAGGCTCAGAGATCTGCCAGTTCCACGGGCTCCATTGTGGAGCCTGAGGAACATGCACTGAGAGGAACCTGGTTGGGGGCTGGCCAGGCCTCGGGCAGTCAGAGCACCCTACAAGGCAAAGGAAGGCAGCTCAGTGGGAACCCAGGCAGGGAGGAGGGATCCTTTTTTCCGGAACAGGATTCCCTGTGGGGCGCAGAGCAGAAGCCAGTGGGCTCCAGAGTCTGGGACGTGCCTGTCTGACTCTGCTGGGGTCAAGAGGGCGGCCCACTGGCCTGGCCTCACCAGCCAAAGCCAACACAGGAAATGCCTAGCAGACCTCAATGTCCGGGCACCTAATTTATTCTGGCTGCCAAGTGAGCACCGCCTCCCCAGGCTCAGCTGTAGGCAGCAAGGACGGCCGGCCGGGAGGGAGCAATGGCGTTAGTGCCAGGGGACGAGCAGTCCCCTCGTGGGCCCTCCGCCTGGGGAAAGAGGAGCAGGGGCTAACACACGAGAGGCCAGCAGGCAGCGAGAGGAGCCAGGAGAGGAGCCAGGCGTAACCCTGGCCGGCGGCCAGCGGTGTGCTGTTGAGATCCAGTTTCGTGCTCCTGCTTTTTAGAGGAGAGCTGTGATGGGTCAGCCCCGCCGGACTCCCCAGGATGCGCAGACGGTTGTTAACGCCGCGTCGCCGCCGCCACCGTGGTGATTGAGGCGCTGTAATTGGCCTCACAGCCGGCAGGGGCCCGCCTGCCAGTCCACAGCCTCTAGGCCTTCGGAGAGGGAGAGGGGGCTGCAAGGGGAACAACGTGTTCTGTAACTGTTCGCGCTGATCGGATTATTTTGTGAATGACACTCAGTCCTCCTTAGTGATTTCCTTTCCGGGGCCCCAGCCAGGGCCAGCACTGTGAGGGTGGGGTGGGGGCAGGGAGGAAACGTAGGCCTTCCAGGCTGCTGGTGAGCTGGGCACTAGCTAGGGCAGGCGATGGTCTCACCCTCAGCTTGGCCAAAGACCACCCCGCTGCCCCTCAGTGACTGCCCACCCAGCCTCAGGTGGAGGGACGGCCGGTCCCTTGGTGGTGGGGACCCTCTTTCCCATATGTCCAGGGGTGGTTGGTACAAGCCAGGCCTTGCCGGCGCACCATGTCTGCTTAGGCCCAGCATGGTGCTTGGCACAAAGGAGATTTTCCAAAGATATGGGCAGAGATCAGCCTCCTCTTCCCCAGTGGGCCTCAGTGCCTCGTGGGAGAACCTCTGCGATGCCCTCCACAGTCTGGGTGGTCCTTGTGGGAGCATTTTCCCAAACTGTCTCTGCAATAAACAGCTCTCCAAAGGCCCCGTGGTCCGTGCCCCTGTGTGTATGAGCGACAGCCCTTAAGCCACCACTGATGGGCAGCGGTACTGTCCTTGGCCGCGTTCTCCCTTTCTGCATTAGCACGCGTGTGTGCGAGTGTGCACGTGCGTGTGCCCACTCAGGAGGAACAGGGGACATTTCCTTCCCTGCCCATCCTCTATGTTCTTTCACTCTCCTCCCTTGGAGGTCCCAGGCAAGGCGGAGGAAGGCTAGGTGTCTAGTGTGGAGGCCCCTGGGTCACAACCCTTTCAGAGCTTGTCTTGTTTACACTGCAGGCTGAGGCACAGGCTGGGCTTGCCTCCCACCTGATTGTCCCTTCAGTCACCTCCTCCAAGGGGTGCCCTGAACTCTCTGTGAGTAGGAGCTGGTCCTGGTTTCAGCTGCATAAGGGATGTCCCCCTTTTGCTGGTGGACATGCTAGAGGCTGCAGGGGAATGCAGAATGACAGCCTGCGAGAGAAAACACGGGCCCATCTGGTCAGCATTAGCAGGCAGGGGTATTGGCCAGCGTCCACCAATGGTGTTTGGCAACAAATGTCCCTTGAGACCTAGGAAGAAGGCAACCAGGGCATGTATGGGACCCAGGCATGTTGGGGGCTAACATGCAATTTTTCCTTCCCTCTTGCCAGGTTTGGTTTGAAAACCCCTCCACTGCCAGCTGCCCATCCCTGCCCAGGCCAGGCCTCCAGGGCCCTGGGGCTCTGGTCCGTGCTCCTGTGTATACAGCTCCCAGGGGACGCTGGAGCTGGTTAGAGCGAGGCCACCACTGCACTCCAAGCAGACCCTGCACGCACCACCCTCACCCCCCAGCCCCAGCCTGCTGCTGCCTTCTCACTTTTCACCCCTCTCTCCAGTTTCAACTCTCCCTCAGGGTTTTTCCAGCCTTTCTGCACCGTATATACCCTCCCAGGGAAGAGGCTGGAAACTGTGTCGGGGTGGGATAGGCCTGGAATGATCTTTAAAACTCTCTGAAGCTCAGTTTTCTCATCTTTAAGGTGGGAGCGAGGAATATCCACTCTACTCACTGCCTTGGAAGGGTAGTAATGAAGTATCGTTGAATGAAAACTGGAGGAGTGGTGAGTGAGGGACAGAGTCATGGGTGGAGA
>PVKM010051413.1:0-10478 GCA_004027735.1 Carollia perspicillata
ATGGCCACGAGAGGGCGGGGGAGCCATGTAGTGCCACCTAGGGAAGGAGGATGAGGGGGACAGGACTTGATGGCTCACCTTGTGGGGGTCGGGGGAAGTGAAGCTGTTGCACTCCAGGAAGAAAGGAGCCTCAGGGAGCAGCTCATATATGAACACGCGGGTGTCACCCTGGCAGGGTGGGTAAGTGGGAGAGAGGTGGCCAGCTAAAGCTGTTTTCACCTACCCTTGTCTCACTTGCCCACCATGCCCACTTGTGCACCCCAGCCTACCTTGCCTGTGAGTAGCACCAGTCTAGTGTCCGGGTCATAGCTGGGCAACAGGGTGGAAGGAGCCACGTCCAGCCCCAGCACTGCCAAAGGGCCAGCAGCCAGGGCTTTGGCTGAGTACAAGAGTAGCTGGCGCTCACTTTGGCTGTGGAGGGGGTAGGGTGTGTGCAGAAACAGGTCCATATTGCTGGAGGCGTATGGGGCAGGGCAAGCACTCCGGCGAGAACCCCTATCTTCTCAAGTTAGGGGCCTGAAGGCCTCAGGACCAGAGGAGAGGCCTCTGCCCATCTTCTTTCACCATCTCGCCCTCAGAACTTCTAGCCTGGCCTAATGCAAGTGTCCTCATCTGCCGTCCCGCCTCAAGTTCTCCTCCCTAACTACTGCCCTGCTCTGACATCCTCCGACCCTTGGCAGCCTGGTCCTGGCCCGCCCTGGCACCTGTCTTGTGGCCTCTGTGGCCCACTGAATCTGGACTTTTCTCCCTAGGGTCTATTTCCTGCCCTCTGCTCTGGCCAGACTGGTTAGCTTCCTGGCCTGTCCACCCATAATTGATACCCTCTGGTTACTAGTCCCTTTGTGACCCAGTTCAGATGAAACTTCCCCTTACAAAGCTATCTCTGATCCTTCCTCTAAAGTGACAAATGCTCAATCCTTGGCTCTCCCCAGTAGGCTTGCTTTTGTGTTTCATGCAAGTCCCCACCAGGCATGGGCTCCTTGTAGCAGGCCCAGCTTTCATGCCTCTGGGCCCCCAGTTGACTCCCTCCCTCCCTCCCACTCATCCATCCATCCATCCATCCATCCATCCAATAAGTGATGAGTGAAGATAGCTTCTGCGTGCCTAACAGGTATACGTATGTCTGGGGAAGGGGGACACAAGTGGCTCCTGAAGTCTGGGATGGTGGTTCCTGAGTCCTCACCTGTCAAAGCCAGATACTAGCAGACAGTGACCATCACACACCCAGACAATGCGGGCTCCACGAGTCCCCTCTGGCCCTGGGCCTTCCTGTTGGAATACAGCAGTTGAGGTCCAGCCAGGCCTCTCAATGGGCCAGAGGACTGCCCCCAGCCCATCTCACCCATCTTGCTTACCTGCAGGGGCTCAGGGCTACTCCGGGGCTCATAGACCCGCAAGTGTCCATCCTTGCAGACAGTGGCCAGCTGCTGCCCATTGGGACTCCAGGCCAAGCCAAATATCTGGGGGCAGGTGGGGAGGTGAGAGGTGGCCTCTTGCCCTGTGGCTGGGCACTTGCCCCCCAAAGCTATCCTACCTGGTCCTGGTGGCCCAGCAGCCTCAACCGCTCGACTCTAGCCTGAAGGTCCCAGATTCGAATGGTGAGGTCATAGGAAGAGGAGGCCAGCAGGTCAGCTGCCAGGGGGTGGAAGCGCAGAGAGTAGATCTTTTCTGTGTGGCCTGGAGACGAGGCACGGGGTAGAGCTGTAAGCTCCTCAGGAGCCACTGCCTGCCCCCTCCCCGACCAGGGCCCACCTGACCTGTGAGCACGGCCTCGGGTATGGTGAGCACCTCCTCCAGGCCATCTGGGGGCACCCGCCACAAACGAATTCTGGCATCCTCCCCAGCTGCGGAGAGCAAGGGCTCATCACTGCTGGGCACGAGACACCTGGACTCCCCCTGCTCCCATTCAAGACTCGAGGACCTTCCCTCAAGCCCAGTGCCTAGCCTCCTTACCCACGGCAAGGCGGTGGGGGTCAAAGGGGTCCCAGGCCAGATCGGTCACAGCTGTCCCATTCTGAAGCGTGGGCAGTGCTGTGTCAGGCAGGCGGCCAGGCTTCTGCAGCTGTGGGAGGTACCCCCCACCCAGAGTCCCACTAGTAACAGAGCTGCAAGGCAAGCAGCATGTCTGCCCCTCTGCCCCGCCCATAGCTGGTGCCCCACTGCTGGGTGGCCCAAGCTCTCTGCCTCAGCCACCGCATGTTCTGAGCCTTAAATGCCAACCACGAGGCCCCAGAAAGTGAAGGGGGTGATAAGTATAGAGTGTTGGAAAGAGCTCCAGCTTGGGACTCAGGTGGCCTGGGTTCAAACCCCCAGCTCCACCACTTACATAGCTGTGTGATCCTGCTGGTCACTAAACCTCTCTGTGCCTCAATGCTCTTATCTGTAATATGGGGATAAGAGTGGTACCCTACATGAGGCAGCTGGAAGGATTAAAGAGGATGATGGGTAGATGCCTAGCACATGGTTTGTGCTCAAAGAATGTAGGCTGATGCTCTGGCTGGTGTGGCTCAGTGGATTGAGCACTGGCCTGCAAACCGAAGAGTCACTGGTTTGATTCCCAGTCATGGCACATGCCTGGGTTTCGGGCCAGGTCCCCAGTAGGGGGTGCATGAAACCATGCATTGTAACCATGCATTGATGCTTCCCTCCCTTTCTTTCTCCCTCCCATGCCCTCTGTCTAAAAACTAAATAAAATCTTTAAATAAATAAAATCTTTTTAAAAATGGTGTAGGTACCCATCGCTTTTGGTGTCCTGTAGGGGCTTGGGGGAAGCTGCAGTAGGGTGAGGCCCTTACCTCAAGCACAGCCACTTGCCCACCGCTGCTGAGCAGGGGCACGGCCACACGCAGATGGTTGGCACAGAAGCCGTCACTCTCACCGGGCGTGGTGAGGTTGAGCCCCTTGAGGTTGGTGATGTGGCTGTCTCGGTGTAGGACAGTGCCCTGAGCGTGGCGGAATTTGGAACTGGGGCCTGGCAGGTGGCAGGGACACAAAGCCTTGTGAGGATGCCCTGCCTGACCACCCTCCACCTGCGCTGCCCTGCAGAACGCCAGGCCAGCCCTGTGTCCTGGCTGTCTGCTCCCCTCACTGCAGAGTCATGCAGGGCACATGCCCAGGCCCAGACCTCTGCTGGTCCAGTCGACACAATTTGCCTAGAATGATGCCTGGGAATGAAACTTGAGGTATCTCAATGGAAACCAAGGGCTCCAGGGAACGTCCAGGCTGCCCTCTTCCAGATGAGACTGACTTTATACCACAGAACACATGACTCCATCAGGAGGGGAGACAGGGCTGGGGTACAGAGGATGGGCTGGGGGTAAAAGGGTTAGTTCCCCGCCTTACCACCCACTTACCCAGGAGGCTCTGCAGTGACCTCTGGCTGGGGCTGGTGCCAATGCCACTGGTGCTGGAGAGCGAAGGCCCCAGGCTGGACGGCGTGGAGGGTGAGATCAGAGAGCTGGGAGGGGAGGAGAAGCCCTCCTGGGGGCAAAGCACCCGGGGTCAGCCACAGGCCCCTGAGTGTGTTGGCCAAAGAGAGGATGCTGGGATCACAACTCTGGGCCCCTCCTCCCGGGCTGTGGGAAACTGAGCTGGGCATCAAGTCCCACTCTGGGATGTGGGGAAGGGGCATGATTGCAGATGCTGACAGGGGCTTGGGTAATGCAGGGGTGAAGTGATTGTCAGACCGTGGGGACAGCAGATGGCAACTGCTGGCTCCCAGCATTTGTGGGCAGGTGGGCCAAGGGTGGTTAAGATCTGCCATTATTTCAAGAAAAGCCAGACATCTAGATTTTAGGTGACAGTCTCACTTTCTACTAAATGTTTGTTCAATTTAGAGAGCACTGTGAGGCTCTTTCTGTCTTTTATGCCTGACAGCTAGAAAAGGTTCAATAGACCATCAGGGCTCCCACTCTGGTGTTGAGAAACAGGCAGCCCTGCCACTCACGCTGGGGTCCTTGTCGCCTGTGAGCGGCTCCACAGGCTGGGCTGCATCAGGGGAGGGCTCTGCAGGGGCCACCAGGCTGGAAGTGAAGCTGGGGTGGGGTTGCTGAGCTGGGTTGAGGCTGACCCTCTGCACCTGTGGAAAGAAGCAGCAGTTAAGGTGTGGGAAGGTGTGGGGGACACAGGGCAGCTGAGTTAGTGCACGGCTGGGCTGTGAGACCATGCATGGGGCTGCTGTCAGTGGGGCGTCCAGGGGCTAATGGAGACCACGAGTGGCCAGGCAGGCCTTGGCCCTACCTGCTGGTTGCTCCCGGCCCACCAGTTGTGGGGTTCAGAGGCTGGCACGCAGCCTGCAGTGTCAGGGAACAGGTCCTCGTAGAACTCCACAGCCTGGTGACAGATAGGCAGGCAGCCAGTAAGGCACAAATCCCCCAGGCCTTCTCAGCCCCTCACCTAGGCTCTCCCTCACCTTGCGGGGTACATGGTAGCTGATGGGCACAATGGCTGTGTCACTCAGCTGAAGGACTCGGAGCACCTCACAGCCCATGACAGCCAGCGCCCTCCGGGGCACAAGGGCAGCTCCCCGCAGTACACTCTCCAGGAGGCACTGGGTCACTGTTGGGGATATCAGGGGAGGAGAGTCGGGGTGGTCAGGGGATGGAAGGGGAGGAAACGGGAGGAAAGGGAAGAAGAACAGGGGAGGGGAAAATCCCCCCAAAACAAAACACAACACAACAAAAGGGGAGAGAAGGAAGAGCTTACCTGGGCTCAGTGCCAACTGCTGGGGGGCCACCTCGTAGCAGTGCAGCTGACTCCCACCCTGAAACAAGCCCAGCCTGAGCACCTTCGCTGGCCAAGCCCTGGTGGCCTGGGGCAGCCCCAGGTCCAGCACTGACTCTCCCTTCTGTTCTTCTCCAAGGACCTGCGCTACAGCAGCATGGCAGATAGCAGCTGGGCACCGGTGCATGCTAGGCAATGAGCTGTGCCCTCAGTAGACTTGATCTTGCCTGTTCGTCATCAGAGTGTGTGCAGTAAACACCGGGAGTACACATTTAGTATTTACAGAGTGCCTACTGTGTGCTAACACTGCTCTATTTTCTGCCCATCTTCACGAAGCTGACATTTATGGATGGAGACGCGGGAGGCCCGGACACTGACAGGAGGCCTGGCACTGGCAGAGCTTGGGCTGCACTGTTCTAGTCCCTGCTCTCTGCAGTTGGTAACGTCCTGCACTCCCCACTCTCCCAGCTGTCTGCTTAGGTCAAAGGTCAGGGCCAGGCCTGGCAAGTGAAGGCATCAGCCCCTGGGGGCCTGATGTGGGTGGACATGGGTTGGTGGTGGGTGGTTCCAGCTTCTCCCTCACCTTTCCCGCCAGAACCAGGAGCCCGGAGTCTGGGTCCAGCAGGGGCATCAGAGGCCTGGGGGAGAGAGAGCTGATCAGAGGGTGAAGCCAACCACCAGTGGGCAAAGGCAGTAAGAGGTCTGTGAGCCTTGTGGCCTCAGATAAGAGATCAGGCCACGCATCACAGTGGTTGGGAGTGATGTGGGCCCTCCAGCTGCATCCAGTTGGTCCCCCAGGACCTCCTTTCCTTTCCCAGATCTTCAGTTTGCTTACCTGCTTCACTTAGGACCTGTGCTGGGCCCTGGGCACGGGGGAGCCATCCCCTCTCTTTGCACCTCAGCCCAAATCTCACCCCAGGCAGATCCCCACACACAGACCCCCAGTCTGTCCCTGGTCCCACCTTAGCCAGCTTAGATGTCAAGCCAGTACTACTGGGGCAGGTGAGAAGGTGCTGGATGGGGGGATCCCTTCCATCCCTATCCAGTGCAGTTAGGTCCAGTGCATCAGGTGAGTGCTACAGGTCTGCACTAGGGTTTGGGGGCCTTCTTCTTCTTCTTCTTCTTTTTTTAAATTATTTTTATTTATTTAGAGCGGGAGAGAGCGAAGGAGAAAGAGGAACAAAAATATCAATGTGTGGTTGCCTCTCACGTTCCCCCAACTGGGGACATACAACCCAGGCATGTGCCCTGAATCAAACTAGCAACCCTTTGGTTCACAGGCCAGCACTCAATTCACGGGGCCACACCAGCCAGGGCTGGGGGCCATCTTTTTAATCAACCCAGGTCCTTGGGCCTTGATGATATCTTGGAGACTCAGACCCCACCCCTAGCACTGACCTGGAGCCCCTATGCACAAGACTGAGCCATGGGCCAGAGTAGGGCCTCCTCTGCTGCCAAGCTTCCCTGCCCCCCTTCCCAGAGCAGGCCTGGGGAGGGGTGATGGCCAGGAACAGGGAGGGCAGGCCGGAGGCCCCCAGCACTCCTGCTGCTCTGCGCCCACCTGGTCTCGGCCAAGGGCCTGTTGCTGCCGAGAGATTTATGATGTCTCCCCCAGGCCCTGTAGAAGCCCCTTGCAACCTCCAGCCCTGCAAGCACTGCTTTCTAGCTCATGGTCTCAGGGGAAGGGGACCCAGGAGAACTCTGGCAGGTGCCTTCATCCATTTGCTTCCTTTAAAGAATTTTTTTTTTAGCCCTGGCTGGTGTAGCTCAGTGGATTGAGCGTGGGCCTATGAACCAAAGGATTGCAGTTCAATTCCCAGCCAGGGCACATGCCTGGGTTGCGGGCCAGTTCCCAGTGGGGGATGCACGAGAGGCAACCATACATTGATATTTCTCTCCTTCTCTCCTTTCTTTCCCCTCTAAAGATAGATAAATAAAATATTTAAAGAAAAAATAATTTTTAAGTTTATTTTTAGAGAGAGGGGAAGGGAGGGAGAAATATCAATGTATGAGAGAAACATTGATTGGTTGCCTCTTGAACACTCCCAAGCAGGAACTCAGCCCACAATCCAGGCATGTGCCCCAGCCAGGAATTGAACCTGAGAACCCTTGGTCTGCAGGACAAGATCCAACCCACTGGGCCATACCAGTCAGGACCATCCATTTGTTTCTTGCTTCTGGTCTTGGTCTCATGTCCCTGGGAACCCACAGGCCTGGGTCACTACCTCAACACTTGTTCCCACACAGAACCCCGTCCTCACTGTGGTCCTAGTGGTCAGAGGTCATCCAGCTGTGGCAGCTGCCTCCATCCCTCACCCAGGCAACAAAGGACCCAGCCCTCTCCTCACCTGCCTGTCAACCCCTCCCAGCCAGCTCCCCAAAGCTTGCCTGTTGCCTACTTCCCCCTGCCTTGCTGGGAACTACAGAGTGAAGTGAGAAGTCGGGTGGGGCCATGGGTGCCTCCACAGCTTCCTGGAGGGCCCTGGGCCGGTCACCTGTGAGTAACACAGCATCTGCTTACTTCAGGCTGGACAGGGTGAGCTGGGCTCAGAACTGCCTTGCTTGGCCTGGTCTGACCACTGCCTGCCTTGGGGGTGGGGAAGGTAGGAGGGACAAAGCGAATGTGTGGCCTTGGGTGACCCCCCCACACTGATGCTGGCTCCAGAGGGGCTGGACACAGGTCCCTTCAGCAACTGTAACAGGGCTTTCACTAAATCCACTCATTCCTTAGGCAGGCTGGGCTGTGCCTGGCCCTTGACTCAGCCTACAGGTATGACTGGAGCTGGGTGCAAAAGACCCTACCTCTGACCTCAAGGAGCTTCCAACCTGGAAAGGCAGACACAGGTAAACATGTGAAGAAGTTCTCTGAGGACACATGACAGAGGGCAGAGGAGATAGTCCCATGTGCATGGGAGAGAGTTCTGGGCAGGAAGAGCAGCATGAACAAAGGGCCTGTGGCAGATGGATACATGGCCTAGACAATGAGGATGAGGGGCTGAGGCTTGGGACAGGGAGGGTAGAGGCAAGACAGGGTAAGGTCTGGTACATCACATCAAGAGGAGTGTTCTGCCTCCATTGCACAAGAAATGAAAAGCTGATGGCACATCTTAATTGAACAGGGATAGGAGCAGATGTGCACTGAGCAGAAATCACCATGTAGAGATGGGTGGGAGAAGTGGAAAGAAAAGCTGATGGGTTCAGGGCAGAGTGTGAAAGCAAGTGGGCTGGAGGCTCCTGCTGCCTTGGCCAGACCTGGTGGGACTGTGGGTTCCACCACAGCATCAGTGGCTCACCTGTGCTTTAAGCCATCCTCCTTAAGAGGTTTGACCTGGCCTTCCTGTACCGCCATGCCATCAGTCCCAGCTGGCTGGCCTACTGACTCAGGTGCTGCGGGTATGGGGGCAGGAAGTCACAGAGGGCAGGGCTGGCTCCTCTGACAGGTCGAGCCTGTCTTCCTTGCCTCAGGCGGAGCTATCTGGGGAGCTCAGTCAGGCAGGAGCACCTGCCTGCCAAAGCACTGGCACAGGCAATAGGGTCATGGCACCGGCCCCACAGGCTGGCCAACAGCTAGCATAGGCCTGACCCCAGGCCTTATAAAGACAGCCAAGCTGGGGTCTGGGTCTGGAATGTAGAACACGGCCCCAGCTTGGCAGAGGGCCAAAGGTGGTGAGAGCTGGTTCAGGCACCTTTCCTGCTGCCATGGCACAGGGGGAGGGTTAACATCTGGGCCTGCTGCTGATAAGGGCTCTGACCCGGGTTCAATCTAGAGCCCAGACACGGCCCGTAGCCCCGAGCCCAGGTCCCAGAAGATGCAGAATGATGGTGGTGCAGAGTAGATCACATAGGGAAGGGGTCAGCCTCTGGTAATTCCATCAGCTCTCCCAATGTTCCTGCAATTAGCACGGAAATACTGGAGCGTGCCTGCTAGGAAAAGGGCAGCTTCAATAGTCCCCTGGTTCTCCCCACCAGCCCACCACCACTCTAGACATCCAGGCACTGCCACTGGTCCAAATCAGTCTAGGTCCCTTGGATCTGCCCCTGTCACCCAAGCTGGGCAGTGGGGATCCCCTTGGACCAAACTACGCCTCACACTCCTTAGCTCCTGACCTCAAAGAGGCTCCAGGTAACCAGGTTCTAAAGGGAGGTGGTGTCTTGAAACCATGAAGAAAGGATGGACAAACCGGGGAGCAGTCTGGAAGCTGCCCTTGAACCTCTGGGTAGATGACAGCATGGCCTGAGTCCGAGGTTCAAGATCAGGGCAGGGGAGGGACCATTTAGGCAGGTGGGGCCGGTCCATCATGGAGAACTGGCTGCAGTAGTGAGAGGCTTCAGAGCCTGTCAGGAAGACCTACTCTTTAGATGATGTCAGGCTGGTCTTCAGAGCAACCCCTTCCTCCTACAGTATCTGAGGACACTCTTGAGGGCATTAGGATCCAAGGGCAGAACTATAGAGACAGTCTGACCACAGCCACATGGTACTGACTGCAAACTCAAATGCTTCAGGAAACTGAGCGAGGAAAGCTGCCTGGTGTGAGACAACTGAAGTGGTGGGGACTGGGGTGACCTGTGAGCCTGAAGCTTGGTCAAAGGGGGCACTTGGCTCCAGCTGAGAGTTCCTGTTCAAGGCAGGCTGGGAAGTCCCATTTTAATGTGAAACCACCGGATTTATAATGTTTGCAATGGCATCAAAGTTTTAAAAAGTCCCACACAGGCCAAATGAAACACACCTAAGTACCAACCCAAAGAGGTTTGCACGTCATGCTACACACTCACAAATACCAGGATGTGCATGAGGTGCAGGCATGGGAGAGGCTTTCAGAAGGCTAGGAGCTGAGACAGTAAGTCTGGGAGGGAAGTGCTGCACTGAACCCTGTTTAGCTCATTAGCAACCGGACACGGAGGCTGTCCTGACTTCTGGAGGTTATCAAATCCTCCAAAGAACGCCCGCCCTGCACACACACTGGTGTGGCCTAGCTTCATGGCACAAGCTCTTGGGCCCACTGAGACTCAAGCTGGCCCAGGCAAAGGCCCTGGCTGCAGGCCAGGTTAGAAGAGGAGGAGGGTGTCCCGGGCCCTCTAGAAGTCAGGAGCTGAGCTGGGTCCCAAAGCTCTGAGGCATGCCTTTGACCACAAACATGGAGGGGGAGGAGGGCAGAGCCTTTTCCTGGAATCCTCCAAGGCAGGGGATTTTTGTGGACTAGTCCAGTCCCTGGCACTCATCCCTCTGGCCCCTTCAAGGGCCACTGTCGGCTGCACCCAGGCCCCACCCACTGACGTTAAGGCCCAACATCCTGCCCCAACCCAGTCCCCCACTGCCACACACACACTCTGGCTTTGGAGCTGGCTGTAACTGTGAAGCCATCACCGACACGGGAGAAGTGGTCCAGGGATGCTCACAGCCCTGAAAGCTGCTGGGCTAAAAGGAGTCCATAATTCAGACTTGGCGTTAAGAGTTTTGCATGAGAGAGGCCCTCAGAAAGGCTCGGTAGAGCCTGCCCAGCAGTTTTTGAAATTGGGATTAGCTACCAACAATAGCACATTGAAAGATTTCACCTAAAAAAAAAATCCGATTTCCAGTTTCTCTTGAAAAGTCCAAAGCTCCGGCAGGCTGAGGCAGGTCATGGGGGCTGAATCCCTACATTAGCCCCCACTCCCTTCCTCTCCTGCTTTTCCAGGTCAGCACAAGCTCTGGGGTCTGCCCGGCGAATTTACATCACCTGTCTCTGGTGTGTCACAAGCATCCCAGCCTGAGATTC